>WSZQ02000015.1:1268658-1279502 GCA_019419845.2 Weissflogia rhopalogaster
AAACAGGAATGAAAATAAAAACTCGGTCAAAGAATCCTAAAAATATTTTTGAAATTTCTACTCGGCCATTATGACAACATATTTAACGATTTTGTGGAAGGTACGACGATAACAAAAGACACAAAACTCTCCAGGATCAAATTGTATTCTAATTCGTTTTATTGCAGAAATATTGGCCCGCTTGATAGCGTGTATCATTGGTACATTATTTTATAATGGATTAATACAAACTACGCCAAATCAACTCCAATGAATAAATCGGATCAGCCTTACAATTAGCATTTCTTAGGTTTATGAAATTTTTACTCGATTTGTTTGTCAAATTTTGACATTTTATAACCTCATTTTAAATATTTGCAAATTTTATATATAAGTAAATACTACTGTTTTATGAGTCATTTTCATAAAATTGCAACATTTTAAGTAATCTCAAAATTATTACACTCATACACACACATATTTGGTAAACTAGAAGTCAAGTACTTAGACTCTACATGTTTTAAAAGGTTTATCGCGAGATGAACTCTAATTGGAATGATTTCCACTTACTGCATTTTCTGTTACTGGAATACGCATTAGTTTTATTGCATACTTTAAGCGGTCATGGAGTCATAAATTGATTAGGTTTTATTGGTTTTACAGCAACTTACAGTTTAACTTCAGAAATCGTAATAAAATCTGGAGAAAGTTTCGTTGTGAATTTTAGGGTTGGTATTGTTGCAAAGTTTCACATACATTATTACCAACACTCAAGTTAATAACGTAGTAGTAACGTACGTTTGTAGCAACAATTTATCTGAAGTAAGCCACAATATAAGTTTCTTCAGAATGTAGACAAAATGCGTTGGATTTGATCGCGTCGTGGGTGTCACGCTCCAAACTTTGTTTTTTCCTCCTATTTCACATTAGATTATTGTCAGAAAGAAAAGGTCGTCGTAAGACAGACAAAAATGGCCGAATATATTCGATTATTTCGATGACTACCTGAATATACGAAATTATAACGAGGCGGAGGTGCCGGGCTTAAATCAAAAAGCCGTCAAATCTTAACGGTTAAAACAAGATGTTGTCGCCATCTTGTCGTAAATTACATTCTTTATTATGACCACCAAGGTATACGCACATCACAGCCACCTGTGCGTCGGCTGTTGATCAACACTTGTCACATACATAAAACCTACAAGACGAAATAAACTTTGCCATTTTCTTGTGTGAAGTGGGAATTTTTCGACAATTTGAAGTGTTATAACCTACTTTTACGGATGCATCCATTCTTCATGCTCGTCGTTGCCATGACCGGTAGTTCTTGTGCCGTTTGGATCGTTTAGTGTCACATAACTTTAGACCTGCACAATGGTAATCTCGGTGGGGCCGTGTCGCTTTGCTCAGCGCCGTGCCAACAATGGGAAGTGTTCGGCTCTGCACAATGCATAATAGCGCGTAGTTTTTCACCGAAAAGAAAAGAGCAGCGCCTGCACATGCACACAAATGAAGTGCACATGTGCAGAGGCTTGACAGGCAAAATCAAAATACTTAGAAGAGGGACCTTCTTCGCTGTGGACGACAAAAGACTTCCTACATCCTGTGCGCACCGCTTTTGTTGCCGCTACTGCGCCTGCCTTTTGTGTATCTCCTGCCAATTTCGCATTAATAAGTATTTATCGACACGCTTGTTATCACCAATCACCCTTGAGACGCTCGAATGCAGCCGTAAATTCCGATGTAAGTCGAAACAATTTCCCTCGCGCGTAAACCGCTCACACTTTAATGGAAATTCCAACGCTGTGAATTTGATCTTTGATCGTGCGTAGATATGTTTGATGATCAATAAACTCTGATAGCTGTGCATTCATGTATGGACGCCTAAATAGAAGAGATTTTTTAAATGTCTGATTTTATGTGTTTTAAACATTGATCCCAAAAACGTTTCAGCAAATATTGATTTTAAGTATAATTCGATTATTTAAATTATATTCATTCGTAAATATGCTTCTAGTTTTCTCGGTAAATATTCGTGTGTGGTTTCAGTGTTTTTATTATGACAAATAAAATGAAAACTGCTGAAAACGTAGGCGAATTGCGGTGGTGTGTCTGAGTTATTGAGCGGTTTATCGGCGGCGTTGTGGGAGTTCGTGACGACTGACCGAAACATTAATTATGCTTTTAATGGTGCGATATATTTGTTGTTTTTTTAACGCGCGCAGGCTTATTGGTTTTTCGTGATGGTGCTAGTGCTAATATGCCAGAACCAAATGGAATTTAAATACGCAAACATTTTGCGCCGGCGAGACGCGACGCAATAAAGGACAAAATACGAATGCCGTCGCCCGCCATTGTATTTGCTCTTTTTCGCTGAAACAACCTTCGAATCAGCAAATTGCCTGTTTCACATGTTATACCAACTACTGTAAATATGCCAATATATTTTCGTATGAAATAATAATCATTTTATAAGAATAAATATAATGTGAATGATATGTTCTTGTAATCATTAATTTTTGAGCCTAAATATTTAAACTTCGTAATTTTAACATGTTGATTGTCAATTTGTCATTCTTTTATCTATTCATGTTTTAGTTCAGGGGTGAGCAATTTGTTTTTTAAACGGGACTATAGTTTGTTTAATTCCTTGCCGGGTCACATATATGCTTTTTTTACAGCCGGGCCACATACAGATAATATTTAACATACAGCAGATATGTGAGGTTCCCATTGGTGCAAATTTGACTAACAACCAATTAATAGATATTGGACGCGGTTCCCTATGGGGCGATAGTAATCAGTGTACCGCATAAGACATTTACGCGGGCCGCTGCACAGTGGTTCATGTGGCAAAAGAGGGGGTATAATCTTTTATTTTGATCAAGGTGGGTTTAATTTTTCAGAATTCACTCATGGCATTATTTTATTGCATATGCAAGTTAAACATGTAATTTTTATCGCGTCCTTGGTTATGCCATCAAGATTTAAATCACTTCCCCAACGAGTTCCGTGAACATTTTAATAGCAGTAAAAGTTCAACCCCTGGTTACGTATAATTCTGCTGATGAACACTTATGAACATTGATGAAGATTTAAAGGTAGATATGTTTAATACTTGATGTTTAAACAATTTTTCTGAACTTGTTCGCCCTAGTTTTCCTTTGAAGATTATTTTAAAGAGTGAAAAGTAATTATAGTGACTTAAAAATTGTTACAAATAAATAGCACCAAAAATTATTCAAATGAAAAAAGAATCCAATAGTTAGTGAAATTTTGTTTCTGTTCACGAACCTCTCAAATACCGTGGAAAATCGCATATACCGTATGCAAAACGAGGTTGCACCCTAGAATAAAGTGAGTTGTGTTCGTCGAATTCGTCGAGTGTAATCATGAAGCATTCGTTTCTACGCACAATTCTAGTAATTTCGGGGCGAATATCGCACCGGTCGTCAAGCAAGCGCGAAATGAAATAAAGATTCCCTGAAAAGTAATCAAAATTTCTTCAATAAATTCACGTATTAAAACGAAATTCGACTCATAATAACGAGCGTAGTTTACGACAGCCGAAAAGTCATAAAATAGCGATTCCCGCGACGCGCTTCTTGCACGCGCGTGGACGCCTGCAACACGCTACACTCTGACGTCGTTTGCCTCCCCGGCAAATGGCCCAGGCAACCACGCATACACCCAATGAGCAGCAATAACCGACCGTCACCAATAAATTTCAATTAAATTTTATTAGTTGTGCGGTAACCCGAACGTACGAGATATATTTCCCCTTTTTTTATATGAAAATCGGGAAAAAAACAATTACTTAATAAACCACACGTTTTCATTGTTGCAAAAATACGCGCGCGTAATTTGGGTGGTATAAACATTCTCCAAACGTTTAACGCAGCAACAAAACGCTTTGTTTTAATGCCAGCGCGTCTAGGAACGCTAAGAGGAAGTCGTCAAATTTTAATTGCTTCAATTTCTCACCATACTTGCCATTCGCCTGTTTGTCCGATTCACGGAATATTATTTTTAGATTTTCAATCACATCTATAAACCGTTAGAATTTTAAATTCGACTGCACCGATGGATGCTTGGTTGAATCTATGCACATTATACATAAGCTGCGAGCTGATAGAATAAATGTGAAATTTCGGCAATTAGTTAATTGTACGGTGCCGTGTTTACATAGCATATGCGCGACGCCGACGTTTACATGAATGTAAATTTTCAACGTGTGCATGCAGCGTGCCTACTTAAGGACGCATGGGTGCAGAGTCAAAAAGGCGCAATAAAAATCTTCGACGATCAGGCGCGCAACAAGCTGTTTGCAAGCTGGTCGTATTTTTCCCTGGCAAACGCTAAACATCGTTTGCGAGAAGGATTGAGGCTCGTAAAACATCATTGAGCGTTTTCAAACTATAAATATAAACAGTTTGCGCAAAATTTACACTTTTCGTTACGTTTGTACCTATTTTCTTCTACCTCACAGCGTCTACAAACCTTCAAATAACTTGAAGTTTGGCTCCTTGAATGTTTACAGACATGACACTTGATAAGAACAGATTAAATCACTTGAAAGTGGATTTAATTCCTTTTTTCCACAATTTATACAGGAATTTTCAGCAGTCAATACGAACAATAATTCTAACATTTGACTTCCCACATTCATTTCGAAGTGTTTAAGAATAATTTCCAAGTTTCAAAAGAATTATATCGGTTATCATCCTTCTTACGAGGACTACAAACCCTGAACAAATTAACGAACAACCCCCAATAAAGGTTCTTTTGGCAGAATATACAAATAATTCTTTCAAAGTTGGTATTTTTCATACAGATTCCACCTCCAAAATCTACACAAAAATTTAGTTAATCAACACGGTAATAAATAAAAAACAATCTAGATATAGTTGTAAATATATTTAATTCATTCAAACGCAGCTTGGACGTCAAATAATCCCAGCATCGAAGCAGAAGGTGTTGGATAATCCCCGCGCTGCTCTCTCTATACGAGAACATGCAGTCATCGTGTCTCTGAGACGAGAGGCTGCGAGACTGAAGATAATAAAACAAGATGATGGTAGGTGGGCTGGCCACAGCCAAACCCGGAGGTCCGACGTGTTATGTGACAAAACAACCATAACGAATTGATCAAGATTAGGTTCCGTGTTTTTAATTGTTCACTCGACCAAATTTTTTTCATGAAATATATTGCCGCATGTCGCGCAGCCGGTGTGCTGGCGCTTTTTTCCTCTTTTTTACGGAGTTTGTTTTACTCTTATTTTACGTTTGAACATCTCATTTTGCTGGTGGATGGATGTTGCCGCACTGCCATCCGAAGAGACTTCCACATCGCTGGCGTTTTCATCATGCCTCAACGAAGTTGATTTCTTTCGTGATGCGAGCATAGCGCCCAAGTCAATGCGTTGAAGTGTTCAATATTCGATTTGGGAAATGGTTTACTGTGGGCATACCGACGCAGACAAAGGGTTGTACCACCCAAATTGTTGACTTCGATGTGGTTCCCCAAGAGGGGAAACCACAGAATATTGTTGGGGTTCAGTTTTCTTTGTTTTTGGTGCTGAATGAAAAGAATAGCTGATTAATTCCTAACAATCAGCTATTAATTCGGTCTTAACATAACCCATATATATTTTCACCGACACCTGTCCAAGTATATCCCGGAGGCGACTTGGAGTACGAGCTTTTTGCCTCGATACCTGTGTTGGTCTTTAAATCATCAGAACAATACTCACATCTAATTAATTGCAGTTCTGGGCGATTTCCGTCGTTGATTTTTTTGTGCCTCGGAGAAGAATTTCCTCGTCCAAGCAAAAGGGCCACGTTTAAATGGTTCAATATTCCATTTTGAAAATGGTTTTTAATAGCCTACATGTTGGCTACTCAGCCAACATGTCTCCCAAATAGTTGGTTTCTAAGTTGTTCTTCTAATAGTAACCTTAATATATTACTGAGGGGACGACCCCCGTTTTGATGATGTCAGCGTCTCTTCATATTACGATGCCTCAGAAAGCCTGGTATTCAAATTCCAAGCCTTCTATGAACCCAGCTTGACTACACCAAGATGAATTATTACCCGCAAACAAAAATTCACTTCGAGACGACTAATCTCTGGATTTTGACCCTGAGCAGTTTCCGGTAAGAAATTAAAAGTGCCGATAGCCCTTAAATTCTCAGAACAATACTCATTCATAATTGAAATAGCCCTTCATAATAAATCTAGTCAAAACTCTTATGCTCTTAGTAGCACATTTTCAGGTTCATCCGACGTATTAGAAAATGTTTTGTCTGTTCTTTAATAATGTAAACCTCATCCTTCAGCTTAATTCTCAAATTTAAAACCTATTCTCTCTCAATCTCTTATGTACCAAGTAGACAAATTCTATTAAAAGATTAAGATTTTTGGAAGGCCCTACAAGAATATGTACTCTCGACCAAAACTCTCGGCCCACCTGGGTGATGTGAGATACTACTCGCTACAGCTTCCAGATTAATTCCGTCGGTTTTACACCGGCACCACACTGTTAGTAAACAGCAGGTTGTTGCTCAAAGCTGTGAAAACACAACAAGTGTCACGCGTTCGTTCCCGGGGCTACGCTTCTGTGTGCTTCTTTTTCCACAGGTCTCCACACCACCGCGCGACGATTAATAACTCGTCGCGACTCTCTCATTACCATGTTCGTTCCTCCTCTTCCTTGTTCTCGTTAAGCGCGTTGTTTTTAAGGTTTTTACATTGCCACCATGCCGTAATTAAATAAAGAGTGCCCACCTAAACTACGCCTGCCCATAATCCCATAATTGCGTCACGTTCCCTCTCGGTCCTTCTCGGAGACGCTGTATTACATCTTCCCAAATGTGTGAAGTGTCGTGATGCAAGACAAAGACGGGAGATGTGAAAATATAAAGACGACAGCCATTTGGCATGCACATGTTTGTCGAAATTCATGCTGCATTTCATTATGTGTGCCCTTTTTTCATTCTTTTCTACGATCGAAGAGAGAGCTGGGATGTGTGGTTGGCAGGGAATAGCCTGCACCGCGGCTGTAGTTGTACGACTTTTTGCTACTCGCCCGGAATGACCGAAGAAAAACAAACTGAAATGGTTTTTATGCAAGCTCTGAAATGTTCCTTCGTCGACAAGCCGTGTGTAACCGACGTATGACTGACTAAATGACACGTTGTTTGAGGAACGCGGGCGCATGACTTTTTCTTCCTTTACTGAGATCAGTCTGAACATGTTTGGAGGAGGAAGTACATTTACTTGAGTAAATAAATTCATAATTCGCTTATTTCAGCGCCACGATGACAGATTTACATCGCGTTTAATTGACGTAAATAAATAATTAACACTTGTTTGTTACCATATATTGTTGAACGTTTCAGACACATGCCCATTTAACAATTTTGTGCAATAATTATGGAAAATGCTGAGTCTAGGAGTTACCATGATTGCTTGCTTCTGTAAATTTCTATTGATTAACCCCCGACAAAATATCGAAAACATGATATTGATTTTTGCGTAATATAAGTTTATTTTACGACGTTGTCATTTGCTCATTGTCGTTATTTTCCAAGTATCTTGAATCAAGGTGTAAACCGGTGCGTGAAGGGTTCCCCGACGGTTCGGGACGGTTCGATTTATTAACGCCTCGCGCGCTGATCGCTGCTATCTTGTATCTACAGCAGTTTTCGAAATGTTATCACCGCGTTTCGATCTACGTACAATTTACATCGCTGCTTGACTTCGGACCTAACTAATGGACCTGCCTGGACAGCGCGACAAAACACTGCGCGATAAAAGCCCAGACGAATTACAACCACGGGCGCATGTTTGCGAAGGGGGCACGGAACTAAGTTCGTGTGTGACCACTGACCAAAAGTGTCACATAAATCTGCATTAATAAGGCATAGCGTTGCTAAGGGACAGGAATTCGTTGCGGCGTTCAAGTCTACCAACGGCCAAATTTCGCGGAAGTTGTCGCATTCTGCCTACATCTAATGGTGGATATTCTCTTTATAGGCCTACAGCAGACACGACTTGCAGTCCACCAAGCGCACACTCATCAACTTGTGGGAGTCCACCGATAATTGCAAATCAACCGCTAAACGACATCAACGCACAGCGTACCACGCCGAACAACAATAACACCGGCGCCTGCATCAACTCTACATCGATCCCTACATCCACGCATCTTTCAGCCTCATGGCCTTTAGTTGATGGAGTGAAGAGCGAGATGCGCAGTCCTGGTTTAGGGGATCACGAAGTGAGCACCCTCTCGCAGGATGCAAACTTTTATAACGCGATCGAGTTGGGCGCCTCAGCTTATGATAAGGATTATACGCAATCTTATTCTCAAGCGCATCAATATTATAACAGGTACATTTCTTTATATGTATATATATTTTTGTTTCGCACTAATTACTAGGTGAACTAGGTTCAAGCTGCTAACCCATTAAGTTCCAAAACCAAGATTACATTCATCGTAAGAATGTAATCTGTTCAAGGCAAACTGTATAGAACCAGTTCTATATACTTTCAACACTTTTAAGTCAAAGAGAGTATCCCAGCCTAACAGGAACTATTCTAGTTTGGTTGAAAATATCCCATCCTAATCTAGTATGATAAATATGATGGTCCTAGTACAATGCTCCTTAGCACAGCAGAATAGATACTATTTAAGAAGAACATCTGTACATAGGATGTCATATCTAAATTAATCAGAGAAGATTTGTAGATGAACACAACGTAGCCCTGGATAATATATTCTAACCTTGTAACAATGCATCCAAACTTAGTAGAGCACATTTTGACCTGGTAGAAGTCATTCTAACCTAGTAGAGCTCATAAACTTCTATTCTATTCTACATAACCCTGTTGAAAGCATCTTAATCTAGTAGAACACGTAGTAGCCTAGTAGAATACATTTTGCCTAGTAGATCTCATATTAACTATTAGAACACACTCCAATGTAGTTGAAATCTAATTCTAATCTCGAATAACCCGTCCTAACTATAAACAACACATTCTAGAACCTACTAGAACGCATCCAATCAGAGCAGAACACATCCTAACCTCGAAGAGCACAATTATCTATCTAAACATTTCGAAAATTGCTAAATTTATGGGATTATTCTGTTCGAGCAGAGCAAAACCCTACTTCAGCTATTCTCTTCTCAACAGAAGAAAACGCATACAACATAAGAACTTAACAATATAACCTCTCTGGAAACCATCGAGCTTTGCATAACCTGTAATGTCATTATGTTTAATAGCATATGTGTGGTTAGATTCGCAATAATCCCTGAGTAACGTATTGTGCTATCTATTTGTGCCCTACAGCATGCAACAGAGTTACGGAACATCCAGCCCGACAGCCTCATCGCCTTACATGAACACAATGGCGTCGCCGTTCTACAATTCGCCGTCGTATCCGTACACACCGCTGAGTGCTGGCCGAGCCGCCCTCAATCCCAGCTGCAAGGCGGCCGCCAGCAGCTACTTGTCGTCGCCGTACTCGTCACCAGCATCTCCGTTCCAGGCGGCCGGACAATGCGGGCAGTACTCGCATTACACCGGATACTCGTCGACGCCGGCGTCGACGTTCTCGCAGGGATTTCCAGCTCAAGTACGTACATAAGATCATCAACCACCTAGCAAGACATTTTCTCGTATATCCCGCTACAACAATGTAACTTTCTCCCGCAGGACTATTCAAACTATGGGCCTTACGCTAGCGATGGTCAAAGTGCGCAATACGGATCCAGCTACTATGCGCCGCAAAGTTATTCCCCGTACGTCAGTTCGCCAAGTAGTAGTGGGAGTATAGGAGCTACGTCTACTTACCAATTAGCAGGTACTACATTGCCAGGTAAATATCTTTTAGTTAATTTAGTCGCACCAAACGTAGCACAATGGCCGTTTTAAACAAAATTTGAAACAATTGAAGCAGATCTGATCTGCGCCTGCGCAGTATTAGTTTTGACTGTCAAAAGTCAAAACAAATACCTAAAGAAATAACCTCGAAATATATTCGAAAAGTTTGAAAATACGAGTTTTCCACAAGTTTTCAACTAATTAAAATATGACAAACTTATAAATGCTATGCCCATATAGTGATACAAGTAGTAGTGAAGATGAAGGTTGTTTGTAGCCTCATAAATTATAGATTATGGTGATTAAAATAGGAATTCCCTTAATTACAGAAAGTCCATCAAATGGAGTCAACTTGGGTGAGAGCCCGATTTCGCCTCTTAAAGGCGATACTTCTCGCCGATCGCGAGAACCAGCTACGTTAGGAACAGAGACGAGAGTGCCCAGAGGACGAGGTAGAAGAACCAACACTGTATCACCAACTGCACCAGAGTTAACTACAGATCGTGTGTTTATCTGGGATCTTGATGAGACTATCATCATCTTTCATAGTTTATTAACTGGCAGCTATGCCACCAAATACCAAAAAGTAAGTTCATACATCGATTGTTATTAGAACTTTTATTAAACAGGTTTGTTTTGGTTGCAATAATAGGAAGTGCAAAGTATCGTTCAGCTCGGCTATCGAATGGAGGAAATGGTGTTTAATTTAGCCGACACACATTTTTTCTTCAATGATATTGAAGATTGTGATCAAGTACACATTGACGATGTGTCTTCAGACGACAATGGACAAGATCTCTCTAACTACAACTTCAGTAGTGATGGCTTCCGATCAGCGGGTAATGGAAGTGGGAATTTATGTCTAGCCACGGGCGTTCGTGGAGGTGTTGATTGGATGCGTAAATTGGCGTTTAGATATCGAAAGATTAAGGATACCTATAATAACTACAGAAATAGGTAAGTTACCATATTT
>WSZQ02000015.1:1289761-1313483 GCA_019419845.2 Weissflogia rhopalogaster
TATTTCGCGAAAATAATGCGTTTAAACACTTCTAAACTTGATTTTCATTTATATTTTGGCGAATAAACGTTAGTTCGGGTTTACAAAAAACAGATTAAACATACTTAAGTGGAAATATACTAATCTTAACACTAAATAACTAAAATATAGGGCATCGGTTCACGACACTGTGTTTAGCTCTGTTCGTTCCTTGGCAGAGTTCTGATGTCCCGCAGGACACCGCCCTACACAAATAGTAGCACATACTGACACTAAACTCACGCATGCATGTGAATCAGGCTGCTATCTTGGTTGGACAATAATGATTTTGACATTTCTTCTTTATTAGCATTTGGGAAGTCTTTATTTCTGGTATCGATACCTTTGGGATCAGATACTGTAAACATAGTCGGTGTAACCAAATTTTAGCTAGAATTCCCTAAATTATCGAAGATTTTTTAATCAAAAACGTAAATAGAAACTTAACTAATCGTAATGCTGATGCGTTAAGGGTACGGGTGACAAAAATCTATAATTATTAATAGATATTGATTAATATTGCGATTTCGATAAGTATTGAAAGCATCGTTATCCAAGGTTCAGAAACTTTAGCCATTTGACTAGTTCCCGGCAACTAACATGCAAAGCAGAATAATCTTTCGCATCGTTCAGTCATACCATACATTCAATAAATTGAACACATATGAGAACACACAAATCAAATCTTAAAACAATGAATACTTTTCTAGAAATTACTTCTATTGATGTATGCAATTAATGAAAACTTGAAAATACTTGGGAAGGCAACTCATAGATGACACAATAGATGTATTTCTAAATTTTCGGTAATGATTAATACTGACACTTCGATACCGATAAATATCAAGTTACCATATTGTTGAAGTGTGGGCACTTTATGCTAAAATTTTCTAAATATCCGCATAAAGTATCAAGAATGAAGCTTATACAGAAATTAGTTTATTTAAAATAAGTAGGTTCGAATATTTTGGTTTGATTTTTTACATATGTAGTTTTAACCACCACTTTTTGCAATATTACATTATGCAATTAAACTATCATAACATGTTTTGTTTATAGGGCAACGTCTCTGAACCTAGTAATTGCTCTCTACAAATTCCCGATGCTATTACGGTGACTACTATACAACGGGAATCATCTCCAGTGCAAAAGGAAGCCCGATCAGAAACAAATGATGTGGCGAATGTACTTGCCTCGCGCGGTATTACAGTAACAGCCGGGCCACGTCAAAAAGATCATTCCTCACCACCACCCGGAAATGCTGCCGCCAATTCGAACGCCGTATCCATTAATCTCAACAGCTCAGTGTGTATTATACCCCAGAAGAAGAAGGATACCGCAACGACGGTGGATTTAACGGATGACACACAAGATCCAAGCAAATCCAGTACAGCCGAAGCATCCATGCGGCCGCCTCCACCACCAGCACCACATCAACAAACCGGATCTACAACGTTTGAGTGCCATTTGTGTCCGGCGAAGTTCCATACGTCGGCATTGTTGGTGAAACATCGCACCATGTATCATCGGACGAATGTTGGTCCCGATTTTGGCATTCCCCTGATCGATTTAAAGTCGCCAGGGGTGACGAGACGCCTCACGAGCCTCGGGATTTTTCACTACATCCCTCTGCCGAACTCGAACTCAAGCGGTATGTTTGCGTTGCCTATTTTGAGCGCCGACTCGAAAGGGGCCAACTCACATGAGTTGGCGTCTTCGATACTCACTCTGGGGCCGATTAAGCCAATCACTCCACCTCGCCCAATTGTGAAGCGTGGTCGTAATTGGGAATAGTAAGGAAAAACACATGTATACTCTGTTTAAAGTTTTTTGAGACTGAAATGCAATGGCATTATATTTTATTTATTGAACCGTTAGCACATAAATGAAAATATGTAAATATGTTACGTTTAATGAGAATTACTATGTAAGAAAAGAAATGTACAATGATTTTCCATGAAACTTAATTTTGTTACAAAAGCTGGTGGTTTTAATTTGTCTTATCCTGCGACAATTCTTTTTTAGTTTTTTTTGAGAGTAAATAGTAACTTTATTGGGTGCCGGGAAACCTGTTATACCTGGAGTAAAAATCTCCTAAAATTAAAGAATTCTGAGATATGTCATGATTATTTTAATTTTGGATTTCTAATATTTTCGTTTGTAGTAGTGTCAACAAAATTGAAAATTTTCGGGACTATGATCAGTGTTGGCAGTACCCTCATGGTGCCATCTTCTAAAAGTTTATCGAAGAAATTACCCTGACCACGATAGAAAACAGTGAGTAATTAAATCGATAGGAAAGATTTGGGGAATTTATGTTTGGTATATTATCCTGAGTTCGATGGGCACCGCCACATCGTTGCTAAGCCCCCCTGAAAATTATCATTTATCATTTTTGTTGACTTTTTTAATAAAAGTACTGATAGAGATATTATTCTAAGTTCTTGAAAAGAAATTTTGCAATCTCACGATACTTATGGAAACAGATACTGCGCAATCATAACAGGGTTGTATTGATTGTATGTATAAAATTCGATGTTGATTTTTTAATTACCCTGGAAATATTTTTGTAAAGAAGTGGGGGCGAGAAAGTGTTTAAATGTCAATAAAGTTTCATAATATTTTATATTATTTATTATAATATATAATAGTATGTCTTATTGGTCTACTAATATATAAATGTTCATATTTATGTCGTGGCACAGGGAAACAGTTGCTGCCTTAATATGCTTTTCTTCATTATGTGTCCAAAAATAAAAGAGGGTAGGTGCTTTATATTAAATTAATTGAAAGGCCATCATTGAAATATGGCCACTTTTGTAATATATTTATATTTTCGAGAAACATTCCTAAATTCAGAAATCGCGTACTTATTTTCAAACCATTACCACTTTTTACCCGACTTATTAATTATTATCAATAAGTTGGGTAAACGCATGTTGTTTCATTTTTAGCCAACTTGCCAAACATTTGGGAAAAAAAGTCGGACATAAAAGCATCCATCCATTTTTGGTTTATTGGATTGTAATGTTTCAAAGGTGTACTGACCATAGGTGTTAAGTATTTATGACCATCCCGTGCCGACAACTACCGGGAAGAGATGTTGCATCTTTCTGCCATGTTCTAGCCTGATCAGGATAGAAGGGTCCAGACTATGGCAATGTCTTATTATCTCGCCACCTTTCTTTCGCTAGGTGCATATCGCACCTTGTGTTCCCGGGAAAGGAAGTAATACCGGCAGTAACACCTGCCTTACGCAAGTCCGCGTGGCGTGATGAAGTGCGCAATTTCCCAGAGGTAGCGCGCAATGTCCGTGTTTTGGTGCTGGCCCCGCAAAAAGATCCAACACCCTAACATGCTAGGGATGCTAGGAACTTCGGAAAATAAATATTCAACGTTATTTTTAAAAACAACTTAATTTTTTGCGTACCACATTCAATAGCAGGGTAACTTGTGACCCTCCGACATGACAATTGACATGCGGGTCCAGGCCAAGGTCCACCCGTTCATTGACCCGTTCATAAAAAAGGCTGCTTACCCCTGGTCTATGGTGTAGCTCCATAAATCGATCCTCTAATTAGAGAATTTTTCAATATCATATCTAATCCTATTGGCATTCCACTATTGCTATCCATTGATGGATTTTGTGATCGACTTTGGGGTGATCAGCCCACCGCTCTATTTCTTAATTCTCTTCTTACTGTTACAAACTAGCTGTCTCCATTGTCCCACACCCAAGTTTTTCAGGTCAACCTCAACTTCCTTCATCCTTGTTGCTTTTCCCTTTTATCTCTCTCCTGTTGGTTCCCATTCCATGACGTTTCTTGCAACTGCAGTGTCATCTTTCCGATATATGTGTCCGAGCCATTTCATTCTTTGCTTCTTAATGAATTTTGCTAGTGTTTTCTTTCTAGGTTCTTCTCCAGTTATTTGTTAGTTTCTTTTCCGTATTCGTCCACCTTCCGCAATGCTACCCCCAACTAGTTGTCTCATAATTTTTCGCTCAAAGATATTAAGTTTTCCCTCATCTTATATTTTATCAAAATCATACATCCTACAAAATTGTAAGAATCATGAAAAATATTACTACATGTTAAAGAAAAAGCAACATTCATAAAAATATTGTCAATATCGCTGAAGGTCCAGAATGGTCGATGACACGGTCCGATCGGACTAAATATTGTGCCAATAATCCTTTGATGACTCCTTTCTCTGACATGTGACTGGGAACACACATATCTTACAGTTTATGAAAAGGACGAAATCTCAGGAAATGCAACGTTTTTTCATCAATGCAGCTCCACCTATTGTCATTGGCCTGAGGCGCAATTTGCGAAATGATCCCCACAATGAGGAGATGCGTCCTTTCTCACACTCCCTTCCACACCTACACAATTTCGCCGTTTCTATAGGCATTTGACAAGCAAGTGCGGAGCCATAGTGTTGAGCATTGCTAGCAAACGAAGATGCGTGCAGCACGCCTGTACGGCGTACACGTCTGACACACAATCAGCTGTGTGGCCGAATGTAAAATGGCCGTGCTATACTGTCAGTTGGTCAGTAGTGTTACTGTTTATGCAGTGTGACTGCTTTCGGCAAAAACACATATCCGCCATGTGATGGCTACACAAGGGTCGCATATTTTACACACCCAATCAATGCACAAGTGTGTGATCAACACCGGTGAAATGTTCCGATTAGGAAGTTAACCAGGTACGTACACCGATAATGCATACATATATAGATACCTAGATTCATCTATGCATTATTACACCTACCGACAATATCCTAACTTTAAATGACTTCCGCACATAATGCAATTGCAATTTTTGTAAATTGTTGGCAACTTTTTCCTGTGAGCGCGAATAAAATGCCTTGAAACTCCAGTATAATGTGAAATTATAATTACAATAGAGTTTGCGAAACGTGCAGCTATTGTTACAATAAACATTGTAATTCATTGCTAAATATAAAATTGTTTTATACCAGTATTGTTGCTGTATTGTTAGTATGCCACTAACGACGGTGGTCCCTATTGTTTTTGTAGGAGATGGTTCTCAATGTGGATCATCTTCAGCCAGTCGGTTTGGACTTGTGTCTCAAAGAATGCACAATCTACTTGAGTAACAACCCACACTGCCTAGTAATTCAATAAGTTAGCGTTTAGGGGTGGTGCCGGTCGGTGTTCTGTGGAGCTGGTGGAGGAAGCGCGATGGCGACGATGATGTATCCGACGCTGACGAAGTCGCAGAGCATGCGAGCGAAGCGCAAGTCGGCCGTGGAGCTGCTCGCTGAGAGTAAGCCTTTCTATGTCAAGTCTGAGGTGGTTCGTGATAACACGCAAGTGCTTCCCGTTCGACCGGCACCGAATTTTGCCGCCGGCAGCAGCGTTGGCTACGGCACGTACACCCGCAGCAAATCAGTAAATGTGACAGGACATAATATTAGTTATCGCCCAACGACTTTGCCACAATGTAAGTACATTTATCCGTCCTTATTTTATCATAATAATTACAAATATTTTCATATATATCTTATACATGGAAGTATTTTTAAAACAATTAGAGGGTGCAACGACAAAATATGATCCAAACATTTGTCAAATTGTGTTGGGCTTTTCGAACGTAGTTTATTTCCCTTCCTTAGATTCAGTGCTTGATGATGGTTACTCTGCCCTTATTACTGTTCCTTAAATAGAACACATTTATTGTCTTATTTGGGAAAAAAAACTTAAAGTAGACGATATGAAAGTAGAAACAATTGGTTGAAAACTAATCGTATTGGAGTCAGTACGATATCTTATGTTCATATAACTTTGTTCCCAATGATTTTCACAACTTTTTCTCAGGTATTCATTAAAATTTAAAATGCATTTAATTTTTTTTATTACATTTAAATGTTGTGCACTATGTAATTTTGTTCACATAAACAAAACAATATTTAAGATAAAATTGGATGTCATTTTATTAGTGCCTCGTTTACTGAGTCGGCCACTTGCATTATTTTCGCGTAAAATTCAATTAAAATAGGAAAAGTAACTTTTATAATTAAAAAAATAAAACAATTAACGTCAAATTATAATTTTATTATCTATAAAATGTATCGTACGCTCGTATGCAAAATATTGCAGTCGTTTGATTGCTGTTTCAAGGAAACTCTTATTTAATGTTTTGTCTTTTTTTTTTAATTTTCAACGATATTTTTTACGGACTTTTGAAAAGCAAAAGGAACTTATATTGTAGTACAAATTATTAAGTCTTAATTTGCTCTTTTTGATTTTTTTTCGAATTGCAATTTCTGATTATACAATCTGGTCCTATATTATATATATTTTGTTATATTGAGATTTTTCATATCATTACATTTAAAGTTATTATTAATTGTTTCGACATTAATTGTTAAATGTAGAATAATGCACAATATTTCTGAATATTGAATAGAATAATGCGATATTTTTAAAGCTAATTCATTTATAATAACACTATGGTCAGCAGTCCGCAAGGTTTCGAGTTATACAAGATATATTGATTTTATTCTTACCAAGCATTGACTACAATGGCCATTAACTCTATTCAACCCTTTTAAATGTAATTAGTCATATTGGAGGCTAATACTATTGATAAGAATTTATTTCATTTTACATCTTCTGTCGGTTGTTGGTAAAACATTTTGATAATAGTTGGATACGTTGAAATAAGTAAAATATCTAAAGTACCAAGTGACTAACGTATATTTTATTAAGTTTTCTTTAAGACCTTGTAACTTCTATGTTTTTTAATGAAAACACGTACATATTGCGAATAAATCGTCTATTAGCAAAAACATCGATAAAGTATCGACAATTAGAAAAAAATTGTAATCGTCAGTTTTATATTCTATAGTGCTAAAAGCTATTATTCATAAAGATTTTAGAATTTTAAGTAACATCGCTTTGTGATTTTTCCATTTTAAAAGATATGGCTGTATCCCCATCACGATCGTTGCCCCCATTATCACACCGTCGATCAGTACATTCAGCCAGCAGTGATCTGCTACAGAACAAACTTCGGCAATTGCTCGTCTGCGACAGCGCCGAAGAGTTGAGCGTGGAGCAACTCGGACCACTCAGCCCACCCGCTGAGTATGCGCAACGCTGCCACAAGAGCCTACCCGATTTGCACTGTCGCGCCGAACCACCGAGCAGCTCGAATAAAAGCAGCAACAAATCACTCTCGAATCGCGACAGCGGTGGTTCCAGCGGTCACTATACGCAGCGCAGCGAACCGGCGCCTCCGCCACGACAGTTCCAAGAAGTCCGCCGCGACTCCGGCTCGAGTACGCAGCACAGCGGTGCCTCGTCGTCGTATTACTGCTGCCCGGAGGGCGAGTGCCGTACGCGCACGATGGCCATCTATACGCAGCAGCAGCTGCCGCCACCGCTGCCCCCACCTGCGACGTCGTTCAAAAGACAAAAGTGCCTGCGCTACAAACGCGACCGACCGATCCTGCGTTCCAAGTCGGACATCAGCGACCGCTACTGGCGACCGCCGGAACCGCCCGTCAGCCACCTGGAGCAGTTCTTCGAGCACCTCGGCCTTACTTCCGACAGCTACGAGGACATGCTCAGCAATAGCCGCTCGTCGGAGAGCCCCGTATTCTTCTCGGACGTGTCGACGATCGACTCCAGCAGGCCGCTCGACAACGGCGCTGATTACTGTGCGCCGGGCGCCACCTATCGGCCTAGCGAACCGCCATCAATCGTTGAACGCAATGCGCGCATCATCAAATGGCTGTGCAACTGTCGAAAGTCACAGCAGATGTTGTGAAACTGAACGAATGCGAATCAAACAATATCAATCAAAAGCAACAAGTAAGCCGCATGAAAACGGGAACAATAATTCACACAATATACACGCGCGTAATCTCTTTGTTCTTGTTATTTCCAAAATTTATACGATTAACTTTTGTTAGTGTTTTTGGGCGTGTAAGCGCCGGTATTTATTTATTTATTAGCAAAAGAGTTGAAGAGTTGAAAAGTTGAATAGCGTTGACAAATATTAGGTATGCCACCATATATACATGAATTTATAAAGTTGCATAAATAATACAATATTTGAATTTATTGAATCTGTTGAAAATTTAAGTTCAGAATTTAAAATTTATTTCGGATCCCAGATGGCCAAATTCTATGAATAAAACTACAGAAGGCCAAAAATACTGTGAAACTGGAGAAAAGAAAAAAGTGCAAGAGAGACAAAACAAAGAGATACATAGTATTTGTGTAGTCACACATTAGTGCACACATTCAGGAAGAACAAACGTCCAGCGAGCGTAGACATTCCATTTTTGTAAATTTAGAAGTTATATTGATAGCGCACCTGTGGTTTCTGCGTTATTACTGAATTTTGTGATATCCGCTTTGCCGAAATTGCGTTGTTTTTGAAAAACAAGGTTTAATGCAATTACCTATTATGCCATTTTGTTATATAAGATTAACTAATCTCTAAAACATGATTATGTGATATATTTCATTTTTTTGCTAGGTGGCGTTTTTTGAGATTAACTAGAAAAAAAGAAGACCGCAGTCAATCCCATTTTTGTCTCTGGACCGGCATGTACTCTATAAATACGAATTGATTGATTCAATGTATGTCAATAACACGAATTGGTAACAACTTGTTCATTTTACGAACATTGGCATTGATACTAATCGACGAACACAATACTCATGCAAATATCGTAGCCCAGTAATAAATATGTAGCATATGAGTAATTTCTACGATAACTAGCATTCGTTCGAAGGCGCGAATGCTACAATACGACGCGAATAATTAGAATAAGGCATTTACACTCATTGCAATCAACCCCTCAACCGAAATCAAATGTAATCATTTTCTAGCATCTCCTCTGTGAGAGGATAACTTACCAAATGGTACGCAACAACAAAATAAAGAAGAAACACGTTCGATATTACTTACTATAGTTAGCGTGTAAAAACTAGTAATATACACTAATTATTAGCGTTATGATTGTGTAAATAATGTACGACCACTACCGGTCAACCAATGTAATGGACAACTCGCTGTTTCTATTAGTTTAAATACCTACGAATGCCATGCGTTACTATATCTAGTCTGTACTTAAATTCTCATTGTTTCAATCAAACGAATGATGGACGGAAAAGAAATGAAGGTAAAAACACATGAACAAAAAACGCATAGCTAAACTTTTATTCTAAAAATATATTCTGCATAAAACTATCCTAGGTGTTTGGTTGTGGGCGCTCGATTAATATTTCGCGCTCGTGTTGATGTTTAATTATACAACAGGTGAATCATCGGCTTGTGTATACATAATTGCAATGCTTCAGGTGATCGGGAAATTTGCGAAGTTTCCATGGAAAACATGTTCCGAATTTTCGAAGATTCCTGCGAGAGCGCATGTTTGCTGATTTGCCAAGTTTTCGTCTATGAGCAACAGCATTCAATTTTGTTTAGCAACTGTAAAGATAAATTGAATATATGCAGTTTTTAACTTGTAATTGAATCATTTTGATAGATTGTCTGAGTTTTTGAGAGTTATGTTACAGACATTTGAGTTTATGTTTATTAATTTTTGAGGTTTTCAAAAATTTCGACGTGGCACCGTTGCATCTGCTGTGCCACCCGAGCGAAACCGAAGCAGTGCCGAGTGCCACAGTCGGACATATTTAATTCACCTGTCCGCTGTCATCCTGCAGGGGGTTCAATATAATCGCGTTTGATGCGTTCGCGATTAGCGTTTTCGATTCGACGAGACCCCCCGTTGCGCGTAAGTGGGCGCGAGTTTGTGTGGTCTTAGGCGAGTCGTTGCGTTGTAGGCGAAATCTCGCGCCAGCCGTGCAAGTGCTTCAATCCCGTGGATCTCGAACGCCAGGCCGAATCTCTCACTCTCGTCCCGTCCTGCTGGGGTGTATCAAATGTAGTTTTTCAGTGCGCCGACAGAGGAACCTGAGCGGAGAGCGCACACACAGCAAGCAGACAGCAGCAGCGAGCACGAAAAGGGGAAAAAACGCAAGAGAAAATCTCGGGGCCGCCGCGCTTGCGATATGTCTATTTTTACATGGACTCTGGTGTGTGTTGTGTCGGCGTAATATGCATCTAACTGCTTCGCTCGTCTACGCTATTTTCGCTGATCGTAAAGTATAAATAGCCCGCGAGTGATTCGCTTCTAATCTAAACATAGCCAAACAGTAGCGGAGGAGAGCCATTTTTCTATATCTGCGTAGCCGTGGTGGAGGACGAGATACGGAGTCATCTTCGATGAAGAGTACGTCGTCCGCGAATTGCACGACTCGTACGTTGTGTGCCGCAGCAATGCACAACGGCGCGAGTGTTAGCTGAGGAGTTGTGTGTTTGTGGCTAGTGTTAACGGTGTTTCACCTGCAGCTGGAGGCGGCTTATGTAGCAGTGGTGCCACTGTCGACGACGGCCACGGTCATATAGGAAAGCACCGCATCCACCGGTGGTTTATTAACGTAGTGTTTGTGTCTGGTGGCGACAGTAGTGCGCGTTTCTGCGTAGTGTGAGATTGGGTTGTGATGGTGGTGCTGCTGGTGGCAGTTGTTGCCGGTTGAGAAAGAGGCGCACCAGGTCGTCGCACATCCATCCTCGTTCCGTCGTATTCGTGAGTGCGCGCGTGCAACGACGACAGCCGCCACGGTGGCGACGGGGGGCCCAGAGTGCGGCCCCGGGGCCGCCGAGAAGGGCGCCGGCTGCTGGTGGTCTTCCCTGGCGGCCATGGGCTGCTTCGGCAACAGAGACTCGCAGCAGGCGGCGGGCGGCGCCGACGACAGCCGCTCGCAGAAACGCATCAGCGATCAGATCAACAAGCAGTTGAAGATGGACAAGCAGGTGTATCGGGCGACGCATCGATTGCTTCTGCTCGGCGCCGGCGAGTCGGGCAAGTCAACCATCGTCAAGCAGATGCGTATTCTGCACGTGCACGGCTTCAGCGATAGTGAGAAGGCGCGTAAGATCGAAGACATAAAGAAAAACATTCGTGATGCCATCATTGTAAGTAGCATCTTAATTCATGTTTTCTTGGCGATAGCTTCACATCCTAAATAGTTTCAAAACACCTTGTCAATTTTTTAGACAATATCCGGGGCTATGTCAACTCTATCGCCACCAGTCCAATTGGAACATCCCGAAAATCAGACAAGAGTGGACTGGATCCAGGACTGCGCCACCGGGCCGGATTTTGACTATCCGCCCGAGTTCTACGAGCACACGGAGGCACTATGGAAAGACAAAGGTATTCAGGCGACGTTCGAGCGCAGCAACGAGTACCAGCTGATAGATTGTGCAAAGTATTTCCTTGATCGTGTCGACACCATCAAACAGCCCGATTACTTACCCAATCAGCAGGATATCCTGCGATGTCGTGTGCTTACCAGCGGCATTTTTGAGACGCGCTTCCAGGTCGACAAAATCAACTTCCAGTACGTATCCTCTTCCTTTTCAATCTCACTGCCACCTCTTTCCTTTTGTTTCTTGCTGCATTTACTAATTGGAACTCCTTTACAGCATGTTTGATGTGGGTGGTCAGAGAGATGAAAGACGTAAATGGATTCAATGCTTTAATGACGTAACAGCGATAATATTCGTCACGGCATGCAGTTCATACAACATGGTGCTTCGTGAGGATCCCTCACAGAATCGACTGCGGGAGAGTCTCGAGCTGTTCAAGTCCATTTGGAATAACAGGTGGCTGCGCACCATCTCCGTTATACTCTTCCTCAACAAGCAGGACCTGCTGAAGGATAAGATTATGGCTGGTGAGTTGAAGGCGTTGAGAATGAGTGCGATGCGTGTGTGTTTTCTTTTTCTTGGTGACACGCCAAAAAGCGGGCCATACCGTTCATAGCCGCCTACGATTTATTGCACACAAGGTTATCACATATTTTTATTATAGCGTCAAAGGGAAACTTGATATTTTCGTGTTACATACTATAATTATATTAGAAGTTGTGCGCAGAGATGATGCTATTCCAGTTAAAACAAATGACATTTGACAAATAGGCAACCGGATATTTGACCGCAATGAGCGCGTTTCGTTTGTACTGAGTAAGGTGAAATGAGCATGCGCGGGACTTTACACACATTTATTTAGTTTGTTTATTGGAAAATAAAGCAGGATCTTAATTTTTTGAGTTCAAAAAGCAGACGGGTAATTCTCATGCACGTCAAGTGTGTAAGAGTAAACCCGACAAGGAAAGAAAATTGTTCTTCGCCACTTCATTTTAAATGCTTACGTTGGATAATTTAGGACATCGAACTGTTTCTATTACTATTACAGTACACTATTATACTATTAAATATGCTATAGCAATTTTTATTTCATTATTATTCAACAAGCTTTTTCTACCACATAATGGTATGGGAATAGTAACCTTTCACCCGGCCCAATCCGGTTTCACTACTGATGGTACTTGCTCTGAACTTTTTGTGGATATGTTTTTTTTTCGGGGACCGTTGCAAGCGAATCGCCTAACCTTCATTCGCGTTTCTACCGCGAAATTAGGAATTCGCGGACGGCGCCGCAGCCACTTGTTAAATGAGGAGACCAAGTGGTCACCCATCCAACGCCTAGTTACGTCCGACTTTGCTTAACTGCAGTGCTCCACAACGCGGCAAGCCGCCGCTTTTTTATTTTATGAATTAATTAAAAGTTGCATTTTAATTGAAAAAAGTTTAAAGGTATTAGAAAGAATGTAACAAAATATTTGATAACCTCTTACGTACAAATTAGCGCGAAATTTAGCTTGAGTGTTTTGATGTTACTTGACCAATATTATAGAAAAACATTACAATATTCTCGGTTTCAATTGAAGCAAGGATTATTGAATAGTCATCATTTCAGTTTTAAGAGGATGTTGATCAGCGGTTCTCAAGGTTGGTTCGCGTGCCTCGAGGGCTATTCCTGTTTGGAGGGAACTAGTATTGACATTAGTGTATTACGCAGGTTCTGCGAGCTATGGAACAATTTTTGAAAGGACCTCAACGAAGAAACAATGAAAACCGTTGATGTAGATGCAACAGAAATTAAGAAAATTATATTCTGCCGTGACAATAGACATTTGTTATAATGTTATCATATAATTGCATATTTAGAAGTTGCTTTTGACTCAAGTTATCGATGTTTAGAAACAAAGATATATTCAAAATATAATAATATAGAAAACAGCAACAGCGTTCGTCGTATTAAATCAGAAATTAGTGACGTCCTAATTTAACCTATATCCTCTAAACTTAACCTATACCGTTCAAACATAAAGGATCATATTATATGATACCTGTGGAAAAACAAATTATGTACCGTAAATATATGGTATAGTTTACAAGAGGAATAGGTTGTATGCTTTAACATCTGACTAATGCAACATTTTGATGTGTGAATTATATGTTCAAAGTTAGGCCTTTGGGCAGTGTGTTGCCGGACAGTAATGCTAATAGATGAATGCAACAAGATGAGTAATTTGCTTCTTAAAATTTTAGCCCGAATTAGTGCTTCAGACGGTAGATAGGATAACTAATTATGCATGCCCTTGCGTTATATGATTAAATCATCTGTAATAGTCGCATAAATTTCCAGTCATCGTGGATTATGTAATGTCAAAAGCGAAAGAAGATAAGCTTTCTTTCTATTGTGATTGCTGAACCAGATAACAAGACAGCTAAATAGTGCACAGCAGCCTTGTTAAGTACCACAAATAAGCAAGAAAAAGAAGAACGAACTGTAATTTCAAAAATGCGTATTTGTAATAGGTTTTTTTGCAGTTGTGCAGTTGCAAAGATACAATTTTATCAAATGCCTAAATTAATCACATGCTTCTTGTTTCAGGTAAAAGCAAATTAGAAGATTATTTCTCTGATTTCCAAGCGTACCAAATTCCCGGTGACGCGCCAAACGAATCTAATGAAGACCCGCCGCTGGTGGTGAAAGCCAAGTACTTCATAAGGGATGAGTTCCTAGTAAGTGTTCAGACATACACTTTGTAATTGTTATGCTGTTACATGCTTGTTAATTAATGGTTCCTTCTCTCCTGTGCAGCGTATAAGTACGGCGTCCGGAGAGGGTAAGCACTACTGCTATCCGCACTTTACGTGCGCCGTCGATACGGAAAACATAAGACGTGTGTTCAATGATTGTCGAGACATCATTCAGCGTATGCATCTGCGTCAATACGAACTGTTATAACCGCCCTTTCGCTCTACTCTGTTCTCTCCAACAACAACTAAAAATGAAAAGAAACAAAACAAAGTTAAGAAAGAAATTAGCAACCAAGCCAGCACAACACACACATACGTGATCGAGAGATTTGATTCACATGCGAGAAGTGTTTCTGCTTCTCTAGCTGCTTCTGTCTCCTCCAAGAAAAATGAAAACGCTGTATATCTCACTATAATTATAATTACATGAATAATAATGACAACCTGAATTAAGAGTACCGGTATCGCGCGCACGTTTCGAAGCAACCATTTCAAAGGTATACATGTGTGGCGAGGAAAATTATCAATGGAACGTAAACCGTAGCTGATCTCTCTTTCTCTCTCTCTCTATCTATCCCTCTACCATCGCCTCGTCCTCCCCTAACACTCCTGCGCCCTGAATCACAGTTTGATTGTGTTTCAGAAATGATTCTGCCAAACCCATTCTCACACTTCCCAATCTGACAAAACACGCGTACACATGTGCTCTGACGAGAAAGCGACGGAAATATTTAACTATAGGACCAATAAAGACAACGCGTAACAATTCTATTACTTTTTGTACTGAATTATAATTATCAAAAGATGAAAAAAAAAAAACGATGAATCAAACACAAGAGTCAGGCTAGGAATCGTTCTTGATTTGCGTCTTTACTATGTTCCGTAATCTCCTTCAATACAAAAAACGCATAATACACAATCACCCACACATTTATCCGATGCGGGCGACACGAGCCGATTTTTCAAAGTTGTCAATTTTAATCGTTAAGGGTTGTGTGGGCGTAAGCAACCACAACACAATTTGGATTCATATTAAACGCGCGGTGGATGCGAATCATCGTAACGACCAGTGATTTGACCAGAGAGATTATTGTGAAATGTGTAATTGTGGTTTGGCACCGTCTTTATAATCTATCCTTTTTGGATGTTGTTTTTTACGTTGATAATTGCATGACTAGCGCCGTACTGTACTAGTGCGTACATTTGGTTCGTTTTTGTGCGGTCTGTGCCTGGGAGGAATGGGACATGGGCCCATTTTGGCGACGAACACGCAAGCACACACGATTTTCTTTTTTGCTTAACGTTTTGTTGTTACTACGAGGAAGCTAGGTGAATATAGAGCAAAACCAAATTTGTATAATGTAATATTGTGTTTAGGATATAATGTATACATGTGCAATGACCTCCTTTGCGATGCAAAACAAAAAAAACTAAAGACTATTGTGATTTGATGAGACATTTTAAATGTGAAAGAAAAACATGTTTTTCCTTTTATCGCCGAATGAGGGCGAGATACATATATACATACCGCACGCCTGAGAGATATATGCAAAGCCTGAAGGACTATTATTATTGCAAACCGTTTTTATGGTGTTTATGTTTACTTATTATGATTTAATTGCTACTATTATAATTTATGTGCAATAACAATCAAACATGGGTGTAATATCGATTTGTAACGCGCGAGCGCCGAAAGAGAGGACAACCGCAATTACTTAAGACTAATGTGGTGTGCGAAAGTGTGAGGAAGCAAACAAGATCCGGGACCGAAACCGAAATATTTATGATTTTATGTTGTATGTCGTGCGTGTGTTATTTTATATAAATAACAAACGACTACTGTAAGCATAAATTAAACATGCACAAAACAAACTATAAACAATGTCTGACGAATCCTGTCACACCTCTTAGTTGATTGTATGGGATGGAACGCAATATGTAGCCAACCACACTCGAAACACATGTGAAACAATTCCCGTGTAAAGATTGTCTATATTTTTACTATGTATGTATAATCATATGCTGCCTGGCCGGTGTGCGTCGTCATGCTATTAGGCGTCAATGAAATTGTACTTCCACAAAATGCGGACGACTTAAAGCGATGGTTACGGGGCAGCAGTTTCATATTTGAATTGTTTTTATGTTTGTTCCGTTTCGACTATTTCGACCAATACTGATCTGAGATGTGTATATGACACCCAAATATGCACACATACAGCGGACATAGATAATTAATACTTTACCAAAAATGAATTAATTCAATTGGAGAAGAAGAAAACCAAAATAAAAAGAAAAGTTACACATACACAACAAAAACAACACACTGAAACTAAATGAGTGAATCGCAAAACAGCGATATCTCTTGTAATTCGTGCTTTTATTAGTTCGGTAGTGTCTAATTAATTAATAACAAAAATAAAATAAAAAAATATATATATACATAATATATATGTGCCGCTAGTCTAATAAAATAAACAGAAATGGAGGAACGCCGCGCGTGGATCCGTGCAAATCATAAAAGAAAAATTACCAAAAAGAGGCAACTATAAATCATTGGAATCAAGCATGCTCACCAAAAACTAAGAAAACAGGAAAATAATGCGCAGCCGCGTGGAAATATGTGAAATGAGCTCCACCCGGCGTTCCAAAGTCCCTCAATCTTTACTGAATGTTATATTTGTTAATAAAAACGTGAGAAAACAAAACAGAAAAATGAGAAATTCTATATAAATATATCTGTATTACGCCATTCAGGTTCTCGCAACAAAATGAAACACTGGAATGGATACTAAGCAAATGCGACGAAACACTTTCGAAGACGAAGGCATCCTAGTTGAACACACACACAGCATTAATTAATCAAATCATTGGCCATTTATTCGTCGTCGTGTAAACACAATAAATCTATTTTCCTGCCGACGTTTTCTCCTGCTGGAAGTGTTTGGTCGCATTATTCGGCTGATCATGATGCTGATGGAAACTACCTTAAACAAAATGTAAACTCGACTCCTATCTATATCATGGAAATCAAACGCAAACGTGTGTTTTGCGCATTGAAATGAAATTGCATCCTTTTCGAAATTAGGGAGCCATGCACAAATGCGGATAAAAGCAATTTTTCTGTCTGTAGGACAAATTGATGATACTACTACTAAATACACACACACACACAAAGAGCAAGTGGAAAAAGGAACTAACTAAAGCAAGAGGTGAGCCGATTTCTGAACGATGGAGATGCGTATGACAGAAGCGTGAGCTGTATGAATGATTAAAGCACATACAAGATAACACTGCAGCAGATACGTTTGAATGAACTAAGCTGAAGAAATACTACCAAATAAACAGCAGCAAATCAGTATTGTTTCGTTGCATATTAACCACTCACAACATACCTTCAATATTATGACAACCAAAAATTTTAATATAGATGTGGATTCATAAGTGCTGTATTGCAAAAAATGATGAACTGCCTGATGTATGAATCATTCAAACCAATAAACACACAACGTCTATCTATGAAAATTAATTACACATATGTAAAACATTCGTACAAAACACACCATGCGCATACAAAAACAAAATACCGTGGTATAAAACCAAGCAAACAAAATATGGAATAAATTTTAAAATTATAAAACAAATGATATGTAACTAAATGATCTGTAATAAATATGTCTTATTTAATTATGTTTTATGTTTGATTAATGCTGCCTCCAGTATCGGTTTTAATCTTCTTTGAGACCGCCATGTAAAGTAAGATAGATCACTAATTGCGTATGTGTATTTCCAACATCTACCACGTGGACGTGTAGTTACTTAACTCAAATAAGGTTTGAGAGACCAATCCTCAACAGGACCTTTTCAATGCAATTCTTGAATATTAGAAGAGTAAGACACTTTGGGACTGTCCAGGTAAGCAATTTTACATGATGGGCCACAGATAAATGTCAACGGCCAGCACAACTTAAAACCAATATAAATGCTTAGGGGTATTTAAGGCGAAGAGAACCGAATGGACGACAGCACGAGAGGTAGGTGAACCCACGGATTGATACCCAACTTAAGTGTGCGGCGCCGCGCCGGTGTGGTGAAACAAGCCCCTGGATAACCCAATTCCTGACCGGCCATGGCTACTTCGGGGAATTCCTGAATCAAATCGGCAAACGGGCAACACGTGAGGGCACATACTGAGGTGATTCCGACTGAGCAGAGCACACATTCATTGCGTGCAGAAAAGAAGTATTGCAGAACAACAGCTAAATGCACAAATCACAACGAGTGATGCGGTAACCATCCTGGTAAAAAGCGAGGTCTCGTGGCAGACAATGGAAAATAGAAGAACAACTTGAAGGAAAGGGTTACACTATATACCCACACAAGCCTTAACAGACCAGGACTGGTTTACAACGAGTGATCCAACTTAATCAAAATTGACCGATTTTTGCATGGTTATGCAGTGACTGTCGGATGAACATTCGGTCACTTTTATGATGCTAATATAACACATTTTTGTAAAACTATACTGTAAATGGACTTTGGCTCTTCAGCTACAGATAATATAGGATAGTAGTATATAGGATTCTATCCCTCCTCCTGACTCAAACAGCCACTCTTCTTCACATTCTCTAACCAGATGATTCCATGTGTCCTATCCTCTATTGCAAATTACACAGTTTCTGAATTCCTCCGATATCCATGTCTTCATTCCCTTTCCTCGGATCCAGACCTTGTCCCTGTAGAGACTCATGTCCCTGGCATTTATTAAGATTTATTTTATTGTGAGATCAGAGCAAACCTAGTATTATATTTCTTTCAGGTCTATTTTTCACTGTCACCATTTACCTATTTTATGAGTCTATTCATTTCAAGTCAAACTTCTTAAGCTTGCATCTGGTTTCTATCATGTTTAACTTTACTTTATTTCAGCTCATCCGGTGACCACCCGCGATAATTCCAAAATCGTGTCCCTTGTCAAATCTATCATTCTTTATGGCTTCCCAATGTCCCTTGCATCGGTCGCTAGACCTCCCGCACGCAAGATATTCCTAGTGACTTTTCTCTCCATTCCTTGTGACATTATGCTCCACCTTCTCGGAGGCGGCCTCACCCTTCCGAGTTGGCTAAATCACTCTAGCCAATCAGAATCTTCTGACTTCAATACACCCACCTAGATCATCCTTCACGAGCATCTTCCAACTTCTAAACTTCTTTTCATCATGGCACTTGTTCACTGACCTTCTTCAGAACCACAACTCATCAACAATCGCGCTCTGCTCTTCAATCTGCTACAGAATTTGAGTTTGTTAATAAATCTGACTTGTGATATAAAAACGCGTATGATTTATCTAACGATAACCAGCCCACAAGTATAAGAAATTGCAGCACGAACCGAAGGCGAGCGCTGTAACTCGTGCGAGTGAGGAATGGGCATGACTACCTAGCGTTAAACCAGCTCAATACCAGGACCGATTGAGGGAGGGACAGCATCCAACTTCAAACAGCTTGCTTTACTTTAAGAACCATAATCGTGGAGGTCTGAAGATCGTTGTAAATTTGATGGTACAAGCGGTGATTTTGGTTAAGTTCCTAGCATATCAGGATTAAGAAGACAAAATTTGGTGCTCTCAAGTGGTCCCTGGTTTCAACACCAATTTGTGGAGAACTACTCTGATTTATTGAAGCTAAATAACGTGTGAGGTTGACATTCACAATAAACAACGCCAGTCACCTATAACTTAGCCAGGTTGGTCTTATGTCACTATGGCTACCGTCACAAGGGCATTCCATGCGAGTAGTTTTCTACGTTTTTCACGACTATTATGTGTAATAATAATAATTTGTTAATCAAAACAATACTGAAGTATGTACATTAAACGACAGGAGTAGAAAAAGTACTATTGCTTATTACATTGATCCTGTTTACTTCCAGTTTACAGTTTGTCAAATCTAATTGAAGAGGATCCAACGCAGACTGTATCACGTAACGGTAAAAAGAGGAATTTATTCAAAAATATTTGTTAATCCACATATCATTGAATTATCATTCTTGTGTGGATCGTTTTTTCCATGAATTATTGTTTATTTCTTCGAAAAATGACTAGTTTTAAAGTTTCCACTCATTTCCTGTAAACATTCGATTCAGATTGAAGATTGCCACAAACTCCCAGAACCATTTTTCGAACCACTGTTCGTTGGCTGGACATAGCTGCTCGAACTAAGCAGGTACTTTCTCGAGCTGGTAGTTCACTCGTGCTGGCAAGTAGACTGTGGGGTTGGCTTCAACTTAAGACCGAACTTTATGGGACCAAAGGACCAACTAGCGACTTACTAGCTCGCAAATTAAATCCGAACTACTTAACTCATTGCCGATCGATTGTCTCCCGAAATGTCTCCGAAACAACTCTCTACAGACGACTATTACTACTCAATAACGACTAGCGACTAGCCAAACCGCTGCCCAATAAATAACTGCTCCTCGATCATCTGCATGGCACGCGGTACCATTTGTTTTTCCAAGCATAACTTAAGTCACCTACGCACTTCTGTCTTTCCGTTAATTTGTTTGTTCGTTACTTTTATCTTTTGGTGCACACATACGCCTCTTAGAATTAATTCGGTTTCCCATTTTTACATCTAATCTACACAAAACATACCTTTGGAATAAACTTTCCAGAAGTGGTTTTCCTGTTATTTCTTATGAATTTCTTAATCAGCTTTTCGCAACCGTGACAGCACTTACAATTAGAAGCGATTTTATAACTGATGAAGGTAAGATCTAATAACGGCGACATTTTGGCTCTCCAATCACAAAAATGATTACAAGTAACTTCACCTAAAGATTTCAGTTTTATTTTTAAAATTTCCACATTCTCGTGGAACTTTTTTTCGATTAATTCATGATACTGTTAAAATTATTGCAACACACTCTTCTAACGGATACTATATGATTTTAAGAGATGCATTCACAAAATGTGTTTCTTTTTCATAAATGGAGAAATACAGATTACATAGATCGACACATAGATTGATGTATAATAAGTTGCCTAAATGTAGGCGTTTAAAGTGTTGCCATGTGCTCTTCTAGCTGCTGATAACTAGATAGAAGAAGGAAAAACATTACGAGAATCGTTGTAAAATCTTACAGGTGTATATTAAGTATTCAGTGGATGTAATCTATTGATTTACGTTCACATTGTTAATTAGCTTGTGCAGAACGATTATACCTAGTGATTATAACACACAGTTTGTTATTTTACAGAATAAAGATAAGAACAATATGTCTAACAAACAAACGAATAACGATGCTTTTAACAATTGTTACCTAAAAGAGCTTTTGGACGTTGTGTTTGAAAATCCGGAACTCTACAACCGAAAACACCCATGCTTTGGAAATAGAAAGCGTACTAAAATGGTTTGGTCGAATGTTGCAAAGAATCTCAAAGGCAATTTCAAAGGTATACGTTTAGAAATTTAACATTTCCTTCAATAATCACTCAATAATAATGTGTTACGAGGAACGATAATTCCAATAAATGCACTGTTGTGTTTCCATTGCAGGGCAAGCATGTGAGAAAAGGTGGAACCAAATTCGTGGCAAGTTCTTAGCATTTTACAGAACTGTTACAATGGTCAATGGCAAAAAGCATCATTTACATGATAATATGATACGTTTTCTGCCCTTTATTTCTGATGAATCAGAATCAATGAATAACTCCGTCGGTGATTTACATGAGAATAGAGGTGATTCTCTTGCAAAAGTTCCTGATCGTTCTGCCTCAAAAGAGATCAGATTAGCAAATATTCCACCACGTTCCAAGGAACTAATACAGTTCATTGAGATTGTCTATCGATATCCTGAATTATATAGTAAATCTCATCCAATGTTTTATGATCATCAGCATGTCAATCATATCTGGACATTGGTTGCTTCACAAGTCAATAAAGACGGTAGGGTTTCCAACGTTGATGAGTACAGCTATTTTATTAATGTTTTTTTTAACAGGAAGGCAGTGCAGTCATTGGTGGGCTAGGATTTTTGGTCTATTCAATTCGTTTTATCATCAAGTCACATTACGTACAGGTTTAAAACATGCACTGCATAAGGAAATGTGTTTATTTCTTCCGTCCTCCGCCAAACAAGGAAATTATACTCCGCATAATGAACTAAGAAGTCATTTACGATTTTCTGACAATGAAGTTATGCAAAATGAAAATCCACCAGATGAGCAAGAAGATGTTCAAGACAGGCATAGAAATATTGAGCATCGTAACAATGAAGAAACCTCAACGTCATTCCTTCGTCCAGATAATTCCCAGATTACATTAACGCAATCATCAAGTGTACCAAACAATTGCCAAATTATGGAGGAACCAATTGATGTACTGGCAGCAAATAAAGAAAATATTGAAGTAAATAATAGGCAAAATCAGCAGGATGAAACGCAGCCAATAACATCTTGTCTCCTTTCGGCTAATTTCAAAATCAAGCAAGAAAAACAGCATGGCATTACCAAACGCACACGAGATGTGGAAATCATCGATTTAGTTGCAATCAAACGGGAGAAATTCGTGAATGATATTGAGACTATTAATATTGACGATGATGACGATGTTCAGCATTTAGATATGGAATCCGTAAGTCAGGTTGGTTCAAGTGTCCGGACAAGTGGTAGAGATGAGCAAAAAGAGCATATGTCAAAGGAAGCTAAGGAAGAGTTAATTGAGTCATTCTTCAAAGCTGTTAGTGTTTCGGTAAAAAATCTCACGCCAATGAGGCAGAATCAAGCAAAGGTTCGTATTTTTGAAATTATTTCTAATTTAGAATTGGAGCAATTGCAGGATAGAACGTAAAATGTTCATTAATATTATTTTTGTTTAATAAAAATGTTCTTTTTAATTATTATTAAACTTATTTGCTGAATTTTAGAAATAACACACATTGTGGCATCTGTGTATGGAGTATATAAAATCTTATGTCAATGAGTCTAAAGAAGTGTTACCTGCGCACGCTTCACAGAGAGGCAATTTTAATGTTAAGGGAGGCAAATCGAAAATGGACTTGACTAAGGACCTCAAAAAATGTGTGCGTTTCGACACGCTCGTCAGAATTGATATCTTTTTTCGGGTGTTGCCCCGGCGTGGTACTAACCGAAGCACATGATAATTTGCAGCTATTCATATAAACTGGAATTCATTGTCGGTGTCAGCATTGCTCTTTGTTTGTTATACCCTGAAATGCCTCCAATCTGGGTCGTTTCCCGTCATTTGACGAATTTACTGGGATATTAATTTCCTTTTCTTCATTTAGCTAGCAGTATCCTAATCTTCTTCTTCTTCGTCCTTGATAGGCAATCTTTACCTGTTCATTTTCAGTGATTATCTCGAAGTTGATCCTTCCATCTCTTGCGGGGTCAAGCCAAGGATCTTTTGCCTCTAGGTAACCTGTCTTTTGCGATCTTGACCAATCTGTTGTCGTCCATGTTACACAAATCATTGATGTCCTAGACGCCACATCTGCGTCGAATCTCTAGGTTGCTAATTCGATCGCGTAAAGAAGTGTTCGTGATACCTCTGCTGCGTTCTCATTTCGAAAGTGTTCAATAGTATTTCAATCTCACAAGGAGAGTGTTCCAATTGTCCAACACCAAATTAAATGAAACTTTTTGTACGTGTAGTACATATATAGAAATAAC
>WSZQ02000015.1:1323071-1339145 GCA_019419845.2 Weissflogia rhopalogaster
ATTAATACAATAAATTATTTAGAATATAAAAAATACAATATCAAAAATATAAACACAAGTCATGACGAAAACATTTGTTCATCAGTTTTTGTCAATTTGTTCGATTTTTATCATGTACGCATACATTTTAATGTTGTTAAACGTGGGCGTTGTTTTCATAGAAAATTCTTATTTAGGTTTACTTTGCAGTTTTAAGTGTCTTAAGTCAAGCACGTTAAGTTTCGTTTCAATGTAAGAGTCAACTTTTCATTAGTCACCAATATCGTATCTCAAAGCTTACTTAGTATACATTTAAATATGTTCTTTGATTATCACACACTTGAAAATACTTGTTCTAGTTCTCTGAGAATCACCGACAAGAGGTGGTGGCAGCCGCGGAAATTCGAATGTCTCAATTTCGAGAGTCTCTGCCGACGGAGAAATCATGGGCGGTATCCGGGGGTCGTGCACGTCGGACATACGGACGCTTCGGTAACAGCAAACCTCAACTATGTGAATGAGAAAGAACCAACTCATTCCACCGCGCCTCGAAGAACTGTCGCATGCAATGACCAGCTTTCCCAACAGGTGAATCGTCCTCGTTAAACGTTTCGCAGTTGTTAAAAATTTGACGTACGTCGACGCAAAACTCCTCCTTCGATTTGTACCTGTCATGATACGAAACACGTTAATTTTCGGTAACATTCTCAGGTTTAAATTGAACCTACGTTAAGTCAACGATGCGTTTTCGAATGGTGCTCAAATCCATGGGACTTTTGATAATCTTCTTATATGTGGGAAATTGTTTGGTATTGACGGGAAGAAGGAAAGGCCAGGCATCGTCATGCACTTCGAGATCATCGAGGATGGCCTTGCAAGGTCCCAGCTCCTTTGCAAGCTTCCTGGCAAGCTTCTCTTTCCGCGCGGCGCTAGTACTCAGCGCCGCGGGCGGAGTTGTCGGCGTCGCCATGTGTGGCGGCGGCGGTGGGCGGGAGCCAGCACTGCTGGTGGTTGAGGCGGCGTGCTGCGTCACCGTCGTCGCATCGCACGCCGCGCTCGCAGAAGCTGCAGCAGCAGCGGCGGCGGTAGGCGCTACCGGTGTCGTCGTCGGAGTGACCGGCAGTGCCGCGACCACCGAGGCGGCGCTCGCGACCGGCGCATGGTTGGCCGCCGCTTGTGCGCATATCTCTTCGTTGGTTGTTGCTGAGCTGTGTGACGCTGCTGGACTAAGAAAAGAGGACTTATTTATTACTCGCTGTTGGACGATTCGTGTGTGTGAGATACTGAAGTTGAGGGGGTTGACATGGCATTTTGTTTGTTTGTTGTGTCGGCTAATACCTTAAAGGGGGGTGTTCGGAGGACTCACTATCCCGATTAGGCTTCGGTTTCTTAACGGCCTTTTTCTGGGGTTTCTTTGAAATGCAATTGGCGCAATACCACTTGCCGCGCGGCGCTTTGTTCATCGGCGGATTTATGCAGTCGATGTGATACGCTCGCGGGCACACTTCGCATGTGATCAATCTCGTGTTGGTAACTGATTGTTTTTTGCCGCACACGATACAATTCTTTTCACCCGTTGCTTTATTCATACACTCGTGGCAATACCTAAATGTACCAATCCAAATTAATATTGCATATTTTAGAAAATATAAGCGAGAAGAAATGAAAAAAAAAACCTACCAGTCACCATCAGGAATTGTGTCCAACTTTGGTTTGAAGCAATAGGTATGATATCCCTTATCACAGCTGTCACATAAAAGCAACTTATCCTCATTATCCCCACTGTTGCAGAATTGGCAATTCTGCAAGAATAAATTGAAGAATAAAATGTCAAATCCTATAATACCAAATGATAAAACTAATTGTTAGTAGGTGCACAATATTAAACTATATGGAAACTTGCAATGCAACGTACTGATGTATAAAGGAAACGAAAAGAACATTGAACAGTTAAACATGCTTCGAGTTTTCAAAAGCCCTTTTCGTAAGTGTGGGTTTGTGACAAGAAAAAGAAAGCGAGCAAAACCTTTAAACCCCTCGATAGATCAGCTAGTGATTGCAGTTAAATTTTGTAATAAGTTTTAAATGTAAATGAAATAATCGAAAAGAAAACTGAAAAAAGTGAAATATCGTGCAAATAATAAGTTAATAAGCTGCAATGAGACAGCACAGGTGCGTTGTTAGATAACTAGATATTGCAGTGGTTAAAATTATTGCGCCTGAATTGCACCGCGACGCCTCATTACAGTGTTAACAAAAAACTAAAAAAGAAGCACAAGCACCCACACTCAGCTTGCTGTTATATTTTCGGGCTCTCTGTTTATTAAAGACAAGAGAGGGGCTCACAGCTTTCATGATACTCTTGTCCCAAGCGATGGACGCCTCTAGTGTGTACAAGCACATCGCCAACTGGGCGGATGTTTGCGAGCGATTCACCGCTTCTCGCCAAACCGCAAGACCTTTGGGGATTTCGTCGGGCGCTGGGATAGGTTGCGCCGGCATATTGGTACCGGTTGCTTCTTGAGCAATGGCAGCTAGATTGGGATCACCCGTGCTAAAAACAATGATTAGGAACATTAAAGAAATTGAAACACACAAACAGTATCAACATACTTGACCCCAAGTGGTGGTTTAAGATAGCGTCGCTCAATTGCAGCTTCCAAACTTGCCAATCGCTCCTTGGCCATAGGCACTGATTCCCAGGCGTCAATGTCAGAAAAGTCACGAACGGGAACCTTCCAGCCTTTCTGCTGCATACTTGCATTGGCAACTTTATCTTCCAATGCTTCAACCTAGAACTTATTCGTTGATTTTCTGATTTTTGCAAACATTTACAGACACTTACCTGTTCAAGCAGTGCAATATCAACCCTTTGTGCAACGGATTCATTCCAATCTCCATGTAGGTCAGGTTTAGGTGCACCACTATCGCCCAATCCACCTTCATTGTCTTCATCCACAGTAAGTTCGGTGGCATCGAGATTACCCTCTTCTATGAAGAGTTTACCCGGTTGTTCGTATAACGTGAGCATCGTATTCGTCAGAGTACGCTTGAATTCCTTCTCGCGGGCACCTCTTGCATGCAAACTATCCGCGACCGCTTGGAATTGCTCTTCATCCGAAATGCGCCACCAGCCGTATCTTTTGTTCTCACTTACAATCTTCCGATCACAGGCCTTGGGCAATCCATGTTTTTTAATGTATTCCAATTGTGCACTTTCTTCTGGTGTAATTTGCAATGGCGCAGGACTGTCACAAGTACTGCTGCAATAGGAAGCATTCGAGTTAGGCGGTGGAAAGACAGGGATCTTTAGTTCAGTGATATTGTCTCGCGTGCATGCACCAACGCCTGTATCCCAGCGATTTCCTGACGTCATATGAATTCCTTCGCACGATCCGCCATCCTTGGCCAGTATACTAAACCATTTCTTCTCACTCTCGACCACCGGTTTCTCTTCGTCCGTATCAGTCTTCTCAGTCTTTATTATTTCTGTGACTTCTTGCATAGGAACTTCGGTTTTGAGTTCGTTGAGAATCTCCTGCTTTAACTCGTCCTTTACCTCCTGCTTGATGTTATCATTAGAATTTTCACGTTCCATGCACTCACCCAACTTCTCAAAAATGTTGAACTTTTTCTCGGTGTCCGGTTCCTGCTTAATAGTCGGCGTAATACAATTTTCCGACTTATTGATCTCAATATCTTTGTTCTCCTTATTGTTGTCTTTGGCATCAACATGATCGGTCTTCTCAATATCATTGACAATCTTATCAACACTCTTTTTGAGTTCGTCTAGGCTATGTTCAACCTTGCTGTAGACTTCACCATTCTCCAAATGTTTATTAGGAGGTTTCAACGGTTCGTTTGCATTATTGTCAATCTCCATCGAGTCCTTCTCATCAGAGTCAGACTTTTCAGTTTTGCAAACCTCATCATTTTGTTTCGAGACTATGTCACTTACTTCTTTATCCGCGTCCGCGTTTTCTTCATTCTCGTTCACCTCCTTCATCACAATTTTGAGATCCTCGACATTTTTAATACCCATTTCATCGTACCTCTTGTCAGCTGCAATTATTTCGTCCAATGCTTCGGGTTCTGCTGCTTCCATGGCCTCTACAAAGATGCCACCAGCTTTCGGAAGGGACCAATAGCGCCGAAAGAACCTATCTTGACCGAAACACGTCGCCCGTAGTTGGTGTGTGGCATTGTTGATCAATTGTAATTGGGCGTCAGAACTCTTTAGAACCTTTTCCAACTTCTTACCCAACTCTTCTCCGGAAAGTTTACCGTCTTCTTCTTCCTCCGGTTGAGTACACAGACTTTCATTCTCGCTCATCTCATTTTCCTCTTCATCGATACCAAGATCATCTTTACTTGCGAGCGCTGGTGAATCGATCGTACCAGATTCATTCGCACCTGCCTCGCCTTCCGGTTTCGAAAGCACAGCTTTCTCAATCGCTTCCGTGCGTACTTTGCGATTATGCAACATGCGTAACTTTCGAACCTTGGCGTCGATCACCCATTTGTCCTTTCTACCTTGCGCCACAGTCTCTAAAGATGTTTCGATTTGGCGTAGCACAGCCTTGTTTTGTAACAATTCATTACAAATGAACGCTAAAATCGCGGCTTTATCAGTGGGAGACAACGCGAGGAACGGTTTGTCTTTCAACATATCAGACATCTTCCACGTCTCGTTATCATGAAGTTGTTCGTAATAATGCGCATTTTTACCAGCGACGGTCTGCATCATCTCACAATTATTCTGATGATGATCAGCGATACGTTTTTCACGATCCCTTTCGAACGAAACACCTGTTAGCGCTTTGACTTCACCTGTTGCATTTGCATAGAGATAAATACGCAAAATCTCCGAGAGATTGGCATGAGTAATATCCGCTTGCCGGAGACTCTGACCCAAAATTGTTGTATGTCGCGCAGGATTCGGAATACCAGGATCTTCAATTGCGCAGATAATTAAGTGAGACATCACCGAGAGCAACTCTTCCTCAGCGTCCTGAGCACCTTCTCCACTCAACAGGGCAGTTTGCAGTGAATCCAAAGTCGGTAGTGACTCCATATCAAATCCGAGCGTTTCGCCGAAATTGTGTAAAAATTCAAAAACCATCAGAGCATCGCCGAACGCCTTCCCGCAAAGTTTCAGACCCGGAATACGCGGAAACTCCGGCATCGGCACTTGATCAACAAGTTCCAAATCCTCGCAGGGCTTCCGCAATTCGGCAAGGATCTCCAATTCTATACGACGTTGCTCCAACTTCTTTTCTTTATTCGCTTGTTTTTCCGCCAAGGCTTGTTGCTTCTTACGCTCGCGATCTTCCAATTTCCGTCGACTTTCCAGGCTCTTGATTAGAGTCATGTGTTGCCGTCGACGTTCGCGTTCCTATAAAAAATGCATGTTTCAGACACACGAATAAATCGCACCAGATTCCATTTACAATGGAAAAAAGCATTGATTAGGTCCTAAATCTCAATCAGGTTAACATAAATTGGCAATGCGAAAGCATTCCATCAAGTCTTTGTAACGTTTTGAAAGAGATTTAGAACTTTAAATGATTGCAACATGCTTTCTGATTTCGTAAATTAATCAACGTAGTTGCGAACAGAAAAAAAAACTGGAAAACTTATTAGCCCAGCACCCTCGAAATGTTAGAGAATCACGGTAATTAAAACGCATACAAACGTCTACATTTCGGAAAAAATACAGCAGTTGAGATTAATTGAGATTAATATCAATTTGGAAAAAATTGCAAATGGTAGGCAGGAATGTTTTGTATGTTTGAATGAAAAATAGCACAGATGCATATATGTGGTACATATCTGTAGCGTGCAACTTAATGATTGTTCGCATTATAATGTGTGAGCCATACCAGTTCGACAGTGTAGAGCAACTCTCGCTGTTTACTGATTTCCTGTATGTACATCTATGGGAGAAAAACAGTATAACAGTATGTACACAAGCATGACACAAACATTTTTTGTTACGTTCGTTCGAGTCGCCTCACACACCTAATTTGTAACTGAAACGCAAATCGAAAAAACGCAAAAGTCGAAAGAGATTTGAATCGAGAAACTAGGCATTCGTTAACACCAGCGTCTTGCAAACCTTCTTGACAACATATTATATGATTTTTTTGGTGTGCTTAAATTTTGCTTTCTCTCAACGAAACGGTCAATTATAAAAAATAATGCAGACAATAAAAACGATACCAGTAACATTACTAATAATGACTAATCCAATATGCGACTTAAAAAACGAATGATATCAAGCGCTATGATGATGTGATGAATATGTATAGAGGTCAACTACCAGTAAAATCGAACTCATGTGTGAGTGTAAACTCAATAATTTCAGCATTACCTGTTCCTTTAGCATCGCAGCCTGTTGGCGCTTCAGTTCCCTCTCCTGCAAGTAGAATTAATGCATTTAATTTCAATCAAAGATCGAAGCAAATAAGTGATGGAAAATACCTGCTGCTTGCGCTGTTGTTCCTCCTGTTTTAGTTTCTCTTGCTCCTCCTGACGTTTCCTTTTTGCCTGCACACATCAAGAGATTTTTAGCAAAATGTTAACGGAAGCCTATTATGAACCTACAAAAATTTGCCCACAAACGTTCAAACGTTTGCCACAACATTAACGTGATTAAATCATGCGCGTAAAGCGTTATTTCTTGGCTTTTAATTGTAATCATCGTAGCGTATACACAAACAAATAGAACACATGCACAACGTATACTAGCGTCAATGATAATTTTTGATGATCATGATGGAATGAACACAAATATTCGTTGCGTGTTAATCAATACGACACATTACGCTAAATATACAATGTTGGGACGTACTATCTACAGATGCTTGGCATTATTAATTGCTGTTGATAAAACAATGCAGCGGTCTAAAAGGGGGTGTGGAAAAGGACAACTAAATATCATGAGGGTGCGGCTGAGTTTTTGACTTGTTCAATAATGGCGAGAAGCGTTGGTTTTACGTTAGTAGGTTTTAAAAAACCTTTCACCCCATCCATCGTTTATAAAATTCAGCATTATTTTTTAATGGTTTTAATTCGTTTTAAGAACAAATTGATTCATTGGGTCTTAAAACTCTTCAAACTTAGAAAGAAAACGGAAAAAAAAGTATAATGTCCAAACTGTGTTGATGAAAGGAGAAGCGGTTTGAGATTGAAGACCCAACAAAACCAAAGTTAAAAAATGCTTGCGGTAAAATGGCTGCCTACCGGATGAGCGCACTCAGACATCGTGAGGTCCGCCTTTGCAAATTTGTCAAAATAATTCGGGCTGTCACGGCCGAAATACTCGGTACCGTACGCGCTGATAATATTGTCGCGGTTCTTCCAGATCGTCGCTACAGTCGAGCTCGCCAAGCCGAGCTCTCTAGAGACGTCTGATTTCGACTTGCCGCCCTCAATTTCTGAGATAATCTGTACTTTCTGCTCTAAAGTGAACGCTAGTCGCTTGCGGCCCTAGCACAAACACACGATACACATATAGCACATACACAAAACAACGAGCGCTCTTCAAACGGCGTTCAGAATAAATTATAAACCGGGATGAAGCATCATTAAGCGCCATCTGTGTTTGAAGAGCGCTGCCCGAGGAAATGAGGCCGAAGAAATATTAATCGGCCAAGCACCACAAACAACGACACACCAACAACATCGATCGAAACAGATGAGCAATGATTTACTCATTTTAATTGATAAATGATTTGTGACGTTTTAAAGAATGGAAAACAAATATTTGCATTATTTAGGCGTTGAATTTTGTCGTGCAATAAAGCGTCACCTACCTCTAGTAACTGTTGCGTGCGAGCCTCTTTGTCACGGCGAGCGGCTTCCTGCCGTTCGGAGCGTTCAATTTCACGTTGGATGCGAGCCTGCTCCCGATCCATGCGTGCCGCTGCCCGTGCAGCCTGCTGTCGCCGTGCAACTTCGATTCGTTGCTCAACTGGCAAACTCGTACGCATAGCTGCCTTCAATTCCTCTAATCTAAAATCAGAAATAATTTCTCATATAGTATAATAGTCGTAATAGTAATCTGCAAAGTCGGCGAAAAAAATATGGACAGTTATCAACAAATATATCAGCAATCAGTTGCTTGATATACCTTTTGGCAACATCTTCTTCGGACATACGAATAAACTCCCCATCACCACCAAATTCCGGTGGCATCGCTTGAAGATACTCGCCGAGAATAACACGACAGCTAAATGTGAAGTTCTCCTTCGTTAACTCGGTGGATTTCTGATATTCAAGGTATTGCGTTACGTCAGACATTTGCTTAAATTTATTGCTGGAATCCGGTGCGACATAGGTTACGTCGCCCTTAATCCCACCGTTTTTTGTGATGCCTCGTATTATTGTTTCACGCTTCCAACCTTGAAATAACAAAAGTAATTTAGATATTGCAAATACAGATCAGGATAAGTGCTACAAACCTTTCTCCAGGGGAATTCGCAGCATTCTTTCATCATATTGTTTCTGTTTCTTAGCAATAAATTCTGCCTCCATCTCTGAATCAGTCTGATTCGAGTCGGTGAGATTGTCGGAATCTGTCGAAGCGTCCACCGTACTAGAATCACTTAGCGTACCGCGAAACTTCTCCTGCAAGAACTTATTCAGCGTCTTTTCGTCGCCACCCACTTCAGCGATGTACTGTTGCGCAGCGAGGATATTCGACTTTAGCAGGGACATTTGCTGAGACATCGATGCATTGGGATCTAAAATTGGCATTGGTTTAATTCCTAAAAAATCGAAGATGTCGATTAATATCAACTACTCGATTGACATTTTGTTTTTGTTGTATAAATGGTGAAATTCGGCTTGTAACGCGTAAACGTTTTAATAAAAAAACAAAACAGAACAAAAACAGAAAAGAAAATGCCAAGAGTACGTTTCTATTGAGGGTACGTACCTAACGCTCTACTCTGGGCCAACAAAGAAGCCACAGTGTTCTTCTTCGGTTTGCTAACACCACGTCCGAGATTCCTCGGACGCGCGTCCTTGTGGTTTGTCGGCGCCGGCAAGGCACTGATTGTCGTGCCGCCGGTAGTCGACAGCGGCGTGTCGGTGTCGGAGCGACTAGAGGGTCGCGGCGCGTCAGCGCTCGCGAACAGCTGCACCAGCGACGCGCTGGGTGCGCCTGGAGGCAGTGATGGTTGTAGTACTTTACGCGGCTTAGGCCCAGGTTTCCTACGTGCTACAACAATCACGAGACAATCACAACACGCACACCCAGATATAGGCAATGAAAGAAAAACGAACAGAAAAGTACAAAAATACGTATAGTGATGTATAGAACCAAAAATAGCAAAGAAGTAGAGGGAACAAAAAACATCTAAAAACATGACATACATATACGATCCAGGCCGATATTTGCAGACATGTTGCTTAGCGAATTAAGAGAGGAGGACGTACTGCTATTGTGATTGCTCGTAGTCGGTTTGAGCGATAGATTCAGTGGTGCTTCGCCGCTCTCGCTGAGATATGGCGAGGCGGTGGCGGAAGCGCTACCACTACTGAAGGCAGCTGCAACCGCCGTCGAGGGGCTGCCATTGGTCGCTGGCAGTTTTATCACTTCTACCCTGTCGTTGATGCCAGAATTCGACGTCGTGCTGTTGTGATCGGAGCCAGAGGAATCCTGCAAATGGACGATAAGGAATTTCAATTTTGCGCACCGTACGCAAACTATATGACTTCGACTTTGCTTATCAATCGTGAAATCTTGAGAAAACTATCTTAGTGATATTACTACTTGATTGAATAGAAGATGTGGTGGAATGGATGAATTAAATAAAATTGCGACAAATTCTACTCTGCGTTGATCGCATATTTCTGCTCACCAGTCTTTGTCGTTTTGAGCTCCTCTCAATCAACATGCCGGTGCTGGAGTGCGTCGGATGCACGCTAACGTGGGGCGGGTCCAGCGAAATCGTCTTCTTGCGGCCTCTATTCGTCGTGCCAGGAATTTTCGGTCCAACAATCGACGACGTGTATTTAATGATTTCCGTATCGGGTGGAAGACGCACACCACCGAGAATAGAATTAGGATCACTATAAAATACAGAATTCCAAGAAACAAATATAAATTAAAATATTTAAGAACGTAAACCCCGGAAAGGAACGGAACGAGCAAGTGCAATGAGAGTCTCTGTGGATTTTGGATTCGCTTTTTGTTTTTGCATTCATTTTGGTGGGTAGTGCTGCAAAATGCGAAACTTACCCGTTGCCCTCTAATGCAGCACTAATGTGTGAACAAATAATAAGTGTGTTAGTAATGTTTTACTCGAAAAAAATAAATAATTAACGACAAATTAGAATTGTAAGAAAGAAAATATGGTCGCAGAGAGGTAACTAAGGCTAAAAAGCTTAAATCGAGATGAAAATTTCATTAGTTAGATAGTCCCATAATAATCAAATATTAATTCAATGAACTTATGATCTTTATGTTATGTATCAAAATATTCGTATTTTAAAAATGGACAAACCTGAGAATACTGGGCGGTAGGCTAGGCGTTGTTGCGATGAGACTTTGCGTCGTCGACGTCGACGTGGTATTGGGGCTACTGTGCCGCTCCGCCTCCGTCATAGCGCTGGCCAAGCTGAGAGGACTAGAGAAGATGCTAGCAGCGGCAGCCGCAGCTGCTGCGGTCGGCGGCGGCAGACTCTTCATGCTATTCGCGCTGTTGCTGTTCTTGTGAGAGTTATTTCGGCGCGACTTCGTCGGCGGCGGGTCGTGCGAATTGCCGACGTTGTTCGCCAGCAACGCCGCATTGCCACCGCTGCTCGATGTCGGATGTATCGTGAGGCCGGTGGTGTACTTGGCATTCGCCGTTTTACTGTTCGCGCTGCTGTTTTTGACATGCTCATGCTTGGCGTTGTTCGAATGCGATGAGTTCTTCTCCTTCGCACTCTTGGGCAGTGATTTCGACTTCGACGACTTGTGATGACCGGCGCCTCCACCAGTGCCGGCCGCAGCTGCAGCCGCCAGCGATGGCAGGCCGAGTGCCGCGTACGGATCGGCGGGATTCAGGCCGGGGAAGTTGAGGCCGGTGGCCTGCAGCCGCGCGAGATAATCCTGCGCCGCCAACTGCGACGCCATAGACCACCAGGCGGCACCTACAAAACAAGGCAGTGCGTCGTTTAATTGACTTGGCGCTGTTGGTTGACGCGTTGCGTGAATCGTAAGATGTTGTTAAATTTGAATTGCTATTTGATAATAGGATGACAAACAACCTGATTTACGCTTAAGATTGCAGCGTTTTCGCCAGCGAGGGGGTGGCAGCTGCGCGGCGATTAATTAACGCAATCGTTTCGGCGTACTGCTGCCCGAGCGCATCGCATCAATAAACTGTTACGCTTTTCATGATCGTCGGCGGCGGCAGTGGCGGTGGGTACATACGGCGTGAGTGCGAATGCGTGAGACCAACGATGGGCGCGTGTGTTGGGGGGAGATTGTGATAGACGGCACGGCGGCAGTGGAAGCAGCATTTCGAGGTTAGAATCGCGCGCGTCCTCCACTTGCCAAACCAGCCCGGAGAGAGCCTGGGCAGCATGCCGAAAACAAAGCGAATTAAATCCACACGTGGCAGGGAGCGATAACGTATGCACACGCGGCCAGGTAATCGCCAACGTCAATCATTCGTATGTGGGTGATATGCGGGAGGACCTGCCGGCCCCGTTTAAGATGGTGTAATCGTTATTGTGCGCACCGCAACGTTTAATTAATATTAATCGCATAATGATGGCGTGCGCTTTCTTCTCGCCGCACACCACGGATATAAAGTGGCAACGGCGGAGGCGCCGGTTACAGGCAGAGAGAGCGTTGTCGGCGTTCTTTGTGCCGCCGTTGTGCCCCTCCTGCCAGGATTGTGGGTTCGCGGCGTACGACCGTGCGGCTGGCCGAGCGCAAAAGCAAGGAGGGAGGAAACTAGATCAATAAATGAATTACATTTGCCGTGGTAATACTTCTCTCTTCGCGAACGCTTCCATCCACATCGCAGATGAGCCGCTGCTGGCTGCCATTGCATGCGGCAATAAATCATAATGCATAAAAGGCAGGTCGGTAAAGGCGCGCGCGAATGGCGTTGTGGGTTGTGGCGGGGGATTCGGGAGGCGGCACACTGCGAGCGGTCGCCAGTACATGGGAGTTGCCGGAATTCGAAGAAAAACCTCGCGTTGCCCGGCGCCTCCACCATAAGATAATATGCCGTACATTCATGGTAGGAAAAAAACGGAAAACGGCAGCAAACTAATTAACAATCTGACATGTTATAAATTAAATCCTAAACCGGTGCGCTTTACTAATATGAAAGTACAGTGTTTTTAAGTCGGAGTCATTTGTTTTATGTGTAACAAAAGAAAGTCTAACAATGACAATTGCAAGGACATAGATTAAACTCGTACAGGAATATTAAATTCGATTATTACTTAAATTTCAAGAATTCATTCAGAATAATTCAAAGTACTCCTATATATAATATACATAATTAATGCAATTGAAAGATGATTTTTTAAATTTCATATAATTGAGATGCATAATTAATACCACATTTTAAGAATAACGCGGAACGATTCTAAATTTACCTTTAAACATTGTTTTAAATCTTTTTAATTGTATAGATATGAATTATAATTGTCTGCTTAATTAATTTTTATTATTACATAAGCTTATAAATTTACTTATTTAATTTATAAAATGAAAAACGATCGGACTTATTAAGATACCTACGCGAATTTACCCCGTACTTAATAAGTTAATTATTGTACGCAGTCCATAAATGTTAAGTACTTACTTGCAGCAGGAATTCCTAGGCTAGCTGCTTGACTCGCAGCCACCGAGAGCGTGTTCGTGTAGGCGTTATTGTAGGCAGCTGCAGCACTGGAGGCCGCCGACGCCGGCGGGTAGGCGGATACGCCGCCGCGACCGGACGCCGGCGGCAACATCGAAAACGGCATGCCGGCGTGCGGCCCCAGACCATAGCCGCCGGCGGCGGCCGCCGCGAAAAGATTCGCCGCATTCGCATCGCCGCGTGGCCAATAGGCTGCAATAGTACAACAACAAACATGCAAAACACGTAAATGTGTGCGTCGATAAACAAAAGTATAAAACAAAACGTAATCGCTATTCCTTCAAAGCGTAACTATACATGTAACAAAAAAAGGAAATAATACCAATATGCAAAGGCCACTCACCGCCAAATAAACTCGCTGCGTCCAAGAGCGCTGCTGGATCGGGTGGATTGGATAGTTTGCTGGAACCGGAACTACCTTCGCTGCTCTTCCCATTTTCCTTATCCATTGCACCGCGCGCTCAATGCACTGCGAAACCCCAAAAACAAGGAATTAGTGGTCGGGCGTATAGAGAGCGAAATGCGGTGTCGGCAAACAAACACGCGCAACGGACAACAACGCTGGATCAGATGCGCGGAAAATCCGCACGCTCTAATTGGGCTTGCAAGTTTCATTCGGATTTGCCCAAGATAGGAGCGTGTGCAACATCAACACCGCATGACAAATTAAATTCGATCAAAAATCGCAGCCTGTCAAAACTGAAAATCGCGTGCGTGGCGTTTATTCAACTGGCTGCTAAATTACTAATATCAATTCGCAGTTTTCAACGCAATGAAAGCAACTCGAAATTATAATTTTGATTGATTGTTAGTTGGCCGTGTTTGTTTTGTCATAGAAACGCGAATAATAAATCGGAACCTCGCTTAATCATCCACACGCAGTGAAGTTTCATTAGCAAAAACGCATTCGTTCAGGGAAATACACATTAACTCGACAAAAGCAACTTATGAAACGTCATCTGGGATTCCCTAAGTTAAGAAAAATAACTGAGAAAGGCGCTTGAGTTTCCCAAACTTTCAATACGCTTTAGTCGAGGTTAAAAGAATGAAAATATTTAGTCACAAACGTTTTAAGCGCAAGTAGCACCCTAGTGTATCGGTGCCAAAACGACATGTAGCAATTTTCCGAACACGCGCGTGGCTTCAGTTCGCGCACAAAAAACGAAGAGAATTGGAATCCGAGAGAGCGTGTGTGCAGTAGGCGTGCATTGTTGGTTCGTAACGAGCGACGAATGCGCTACCACGCCGTAGATATGTGGGTGTACGGACACGAAATTTTGTTTTGTAATAAATGTATCGATCGAGGCATGCACATACAGGCGAACAACACCGGGGGCTTTTGCCTCGTCGGTAGCCAGTCGAGGCCGATGCTGTGTGGCATTGTGTTGTATGCCCCCTTGCCAGTGGTTCTCGCCAGCGTCGCTCGGCGAAAAGCGAGCCACGAAGGCACCACAGACCGCCGCCACCACTGTGACGGTGTGACGGGCTACGGGGCGGTGGCACAGAGAGAACGGGGGCCTCATCCATCCGCATACGTCGTACAGCCGGCTTGAAGTTGGACAGTGAGAGCGTACGAATACGGTGCAGCCCCCCGGCATTGGGCGCATCGCACCAACGATTGCGATTCGAAAACAACGCAATATGACGCGAAAGTGCCGCGTACGAAACGCGAACGCCAAAACCGGGACGCTGCTTCTACCCCTCAACATGCCTGCGTTGATAGTCATGACTTATTTTCATTTGCAAAGAGTTTACGACGAGGTGTGACAAATTCGAAATTCCGCTCCTACTGTTCTGTTCCGGTCCTGAATTGTTTAGTTTGAAGGTTCCATTATCAGATTTGCTTCCCCTTTTTATCATACATTTTTCAACGTACATCATTGCACAGATGTTAGTTCACTAATATTACCTAAATAATAGGGGCTCTAGCCTTATCTAGATTTTGTTGAAAGAACTTTTAAAAGATTTATACCGTAAAAAATATATTTCCACTCATGACAGAACATATAGTACTGTACAATAACAATCTAACCAGTTGTATACAATAAAACATTCTTAAGACGCCAACTAAATATATGAAAAGGAGTAATTTAAAAAATCATTCAACGAATTGTCTGATAAAATTTAGTAGGAGTGTTTCGAACCGTATACATTCACCTTACGACATGTACGAACCAATTCTCTGATCTCAATTGTTCAAGTTTTATTAATGGTAAATTTTATAATTTGCCACTACTACTGTTTATTTAATAACACAAAAGGTTTATGACCACAATTTAAAACATAATAATGAGTGAATAATACTCACCAGATTTAGCAGTATGCTTTCTTTGTGAAAACATTCCACGAATTCAACCCATTATGTAGCACAACCTAGAACAATCATAAATAACAATTACTCCAATTGGTATTTGCGAAAATCTGTTTTCATAACAAAGTGATGAACCAAACAAATCAATATGTAAATGTAAAACATATTAAATAAATTCTGGTAAGTACTATTTGAAATACAGTAACTCATCATCACACAAAAAAGGTAAAAAGAGTGAATATTAAATGGAAAAATAAAACACAATACGATCGACATTTTGTTTTCGAACGTTACTTCCAGACCAACGCATTTCCGCGCAATAAAAACACGATAAATTGATTACCTAACCGACGCACAACAGCAATAAATAAATGCCGAATGAAATCGATAAATGTCAGGCGCGCACACACAGCTCATACGCACATTTCGGCCCCTCAAACACGTCGATTGCCCAACGGCTGTCGACAACGTATGAAAGCAAAATTCATCGCCGCTTCACGCAGACAAACGTGCGACATCATAGAGCGAACACACCGAGAGAAAAAAAAAACCGCAGCAAATCGATGAATGAATGAACAACAAATTTGCCCAGCGCACATCATCATATTGGGTGCCAAACATCAGCAGATAGAGAAGCACAGTCGAATGTATACACATATGCGAATATTTCCAGTATTTATTAAATTTGCGCGTTTGAAAACACGCCACACGCTAGTGTTGAATTTCAATTCCGAAAGTTGCATTTTATCCACGCTACAAATGGATTTGAAAACAGGAGGAAAACAAAGTGTAAATTATATTAAATTAATGGCGATTCGCCAAGTAAGTGTTACAACCACTTTTATTTTAATCACTTAAATATTATTGTTCTCGTATATATCATTGCTGCTAAATTAAAACTGAAAT
>WSZQ02000015.1:1345024-1363130 GCA_019419845.2 Weissflogia rhopalogaster
TGGGGACAGCTACGGGCAGATGACTCGGTAGGAAAAAGGCGGTAGGGACATTTCGCCCGCACGCCGAAAACAACATGCTGGAAAACGAAAAAGCCGCAAGGCAAGACACCAGCGAGACCCAAACGGGAAATCATTACTCGCATTTCGGGAGTGTCTATTCCCGGACATACGATTCCCGTTTGATACAGCAGCACCGATGGTTCTCCAACAAGGGAGACGGCAGTAATAACTCTAGCGAAGATACACAAATAAACATATTAATCATTAGTAATCGCCATAATCAAATTACTTCATACAATTCTAAGATTTCAACCATTTGAATAAAATATTGTTTCCCAGCATGAACGTACCAACAATGCGAGAGGAAAAACATAATCAACAGTCAATCAGAATTCTGTAAACCAACGCAAGCATTGTTAAATAGGTGCCATCTACTTAAAACAACAACGATTTTGATATGAAGTTTACACAGAGAGACACTGGGCGAATGTCGTATTCTAGGACGCTCCACGCAAAATGAGCGCGATCCCGGGGATGACTCCCTCTCCAACAAGCTTTTATTGGTACGCGAGCAGCGCACACGATCAGTCATACATTCAAACGCGTACACAGACGCCGCGCCGACCGTGGGCCACTCACCCCTAATTTCGAAACGTGCAAACACCCGCGTTTCGTCTGCGTCGCACACTTTCAATCTAAACGCTGTAAAAGAGATAGACATACAGATCCCTGAACAAGCCCTCAGTTAATCTGTGGAGTTCCCAAAACCTTCAAGCGTGCACCCGGCAACCATACAGAAGCATGCGAGTACAACATCGAAACACGTCATTTATGTATTTTACATATCGAATTGTAAGCGTGCCTCTGTCCATCGAAACCACGTTCTAGGGGGCGAGGAAGTGCACATTGGGTCTGTTACACACAACTATGCACCTACTCGCATCTACCCATCAATATACGCGCATAGTCAAAGAGAGACAACCCGGAAAGGTGTAGTCTACCTAAAACATAGACAGGCCAAGCTGTATCCTCTCGCATTGACAGAAAGCCATTACTAGCTACCAACCGGCCAATCAGCCAGAGCGACAACAAATTGCCCAGGAGCTTAGCAATTAAAATTCCATTTCATTGCAAAACATTTGTTTTTCTTCCCGCATAAGATATTCTCAATCGAAAAGTAACCGGATATCAGTCGCTAAATGATTATTAATGCCTCCGATGAGGGATTGAACTTACACAAAATGGTGGCGGATGCGACGGGACGCCCCAAAAAACGTATCAACCCAAAAGCGTTTGCAAACGCGCCACAATGAGTTCGTGCACTCGCACTCATTCCTCGTACCATGACGTATAATTTTATAGTTGCATGAAACAGCGGATAAAATGAAACCGGGTGCAGGAGTGCGACAAGCGCGGCAGCGTCACTGCGGTCTTGTAAGCGCAAAACGCTCGCATATTAAAACACACAAGGGGAGAGCCGCGTACAAACTGCAATCCAAAACGGGGACCACGAGAAAAACGCGCACCCCCTTTAAACAAATTGACCTGCGTACAATGGCGACTAAAACAATTGAGGGAGCGTCCAGCACATTTGTGCGTCCCTCGTTCTACACGCTGGCAGACACATAGAATCGACAAAAAGGTGTGGTAAATTTAAAATTGGGTCGTTTTCACTTCCAGTGGAAACAACCACTCAAACGCGGGCGCGTTTTGTCAGTCGGCTATTTCCTGTTATCTCATTACAATTTCTATTGAATCACCATACACTCACTCACATGTATGTGCATACATGCTCGTTGAGCGCAAACAGCTGTTCGCCGTTACTACATTACAAATACAATTTACATTTCCCAACACCACCGGCACCGCATTTAAAACCCGATGTTTAATCTGATTTGCCCGCCTCTCAAGCGTTTCCGAAACGAATTCGTTCGCGGACCTCCCGTTTTCGCCCATTCTTCGTGCACTCCCGAATGCGTAGTAAAATTTAATGACTTATTGTGACGCGCAATGCCTGTCCTTCGCGAGGCATCCTAAAGTTCGCCATTCCGCAGTTTCAGCAAATTTTTATGCCCTCGCAATGCTTGAATTCGAATCGATTACTGAGCACCGGCGGTAAGCAGAGGAGTAGCAGCGGTAGCTAGTACCCCAAAAGCAGTGCACCTCACCCGCGTGGTTATATACCTTTGTGATTTGTGCGGGGGTTGGCCACTGGCTGGTGATGTGTGTGTGTGGTGCCGCTCGTTTTTGCTGCTGCTGAACGAAAACTTTTCGTCATCGACGCGAAATCGGCAGAAGGCGCGCACACAAAAAGCAGCGTCGCGTTGCGAGAAAGCCCGTCCATGCACGGCAAAGCAGCGCAGGGGTTGTGGGCACGTCTCCCAACGACATCCAACGCGACCGTGTACATTGCGTTTGTGTATTGTATAGATAGAAAATCAATAGGAAGTATAGGAAGTGAGCAAATGTGGGCTGGCTCTCTCGGAATGAACGGAAGGCGTTCGAAATGGGCAGGTCCCGCGCGCCGACGGCGCGGCGTTGATATTCAAACGACGACAATAATATCATTCGAACTGCAACAATATTGCCGCATAATGGGATCCCTTAAATATTCATAACTATCAACAAATATATTCTAGAGGATCTCCTTACAGACTAGTGGTTTTCCTAAATATTATACTAAAATGAATATGTTTTCTAAAGGAGGGCAATCCGAATCGCGTACGTAAATATGACTAAATTATTGTTCATCATCCTTTTTGGGCATTTTATTAACTGTTATATTTGATAGAGTAACAAGAGAAGGCTTATCAGATTATCCTCAATTGATTATTCCTTATAATGCTGCTATCCGCATTATTGTCACTCATCATGAAAAGATTGAAAGATTGAACGCTTCGTTGCCAATACCGCCGATCGCAAATCACCGACAACAAAGCAATTGCTCATCTCCTGTTATAGGGATTCACAGTAACGTCTTCCTGTATGCAGTTTGGAAAAATTCATACGTTAATGTAGGTGAATAACTGGTAAAACAAGTTTTATAATCAGTTCACTGAGCTTGTGGATCTTGATGTCTTTAGAACAAGCGAATATTGAGTTATATATTTTTACATTTTGTGCTTGGTAAGTCGCTTATTATATTCTAAGCACCATTTAACGAAAATAGGAAAAAAGAAGCAACATAACTGATTCACATTGATAATAAAATCTTTAAAGTTTACACGCCTTACAATAGAATTAACAAAATTATAAACCTACACGTAAATAAATTAAATTAAAACTGTTTCAAAGTTATATGAACACGTATTGAGCCTAATTTCATTTTGGCTTCTTAATCGTTATCACCTTGCCTAAAACAAGTTGAATAAAGTGTGCATATCTAGATCAATGGTTTTCAGTTGGGTCCACGGTTCCCTAGAGTGCCGGAAAGCGACTTCGATAGGACTGAGCAGAACAGACGGGAGGTCCCCTTTGGAGCATATTTGTCCGACTATGGAACCCCCTTTAGAACATATCGCCTATGCACCTCCAAACCTCCAACACAACAACGTGAAGTCCACGTACTGCAGAAAACATTTTTTAAAGGGACCCTCAAGAAATACAATTTAAAAAATATGGAGAGACCCAAATCTAAATAATCAAATTTAAAATATGACAGAATCAATGAAAGAATCTGGTTGATCATCCCAACGAAAAAATAGGGTGTTAGATAATGAAACATTGGAAATGTCAGATTTTCCTCCGATTGATTATTTCCTCATCCTCCTCCTTTTTCCCGCAGCCCACTCTTCACACCTCACCACCCCAGAATACACACGCTGTCGGGTCTGGCGGATCACAAAGACGACGTAATGTGTGACGAGGAGACCCGCGAACGCGCAAGCGACAACGCCATCCATGCGATCTCTCGCTAATAATAATGCGCCCGTCTTTTATGTGCATGCTGCGACCACGCGGCGGCGCGATGCCGATGATGATGGCGTCGTTCGGCCGTCTCGTTGCCTCATTTGCGGCCGTGCGCAACGCACACCGTCGTGTCTCGCTAAGAGAAGACACGACTCTCTGTACACCGAGTGAGAGCCCACACCTCTCGCCGCGTTCAACCAGGCGCTTTTTCCCCTTTGCGAGGAGCGCCGTGCCGAGAGCATCACACCGCATGCCGCCCGAGAGGACATCACATGACGAACGTTCAACTCGGGCTTGCGCGCGCGACTTTCCACGCCGAATGCGTGCGTATTCATCTCGTGCCTATGCAATTACTTTACTCGGCGACAAAGGCATACACGCCATTGCAGCAGAAAAAAAAACGACCGACGTCCAACCAACCAAAAACTTTTACAGCGAAAGATACTCACATTACTTTGTTGCCTTATCACAGATAGTGCCCTTCCAATAAAACTGCAAAAGAAGAATCAGTATATCAAAGCCTTGACCAACTAGTCAATTAGAAAGAAACAGATTTACAAAAACATTTCCTTATTTACAGCCATCGCAATAATCAAATTAAAACAGTGTACGAACAAGAATGCCTGAAGACGAACACAGAGGTCAATTGCCTACTTACACCTGGTCGGCTCAGGTTCACGTAATATACACCTCACTGAGAACTGAACTGTGTGTATTGAGAATGGCGGTTTCGTACGTTTACTTTGCGTCTTATACTCTATGATGTGCGAGCATTATTATTGTCGCCCATCGTAAAGAGATTGCATGGCGCGCTGCGAATACCGTCGATCGCAAATCACCGACAACAAAAGCTAAACAATTGTTCGTCTCCTGTTATAGGGGATTCACTTTAATGTCTTCCTGAACGATTATTGTAAAAATGTGTACGTATTCACATATCTTAGGCGAAAGCCTAAATATATATAGTACAACAATAAATTGCATTTGTAGAACGCCGTTTATTCATCTAACAATTATCCAACATGTTCTATCAAAAAGTGACAAGATTCCATCAACTATATTGACTTACCAGTTAAATATGATATTTGAAAATAGTCATATCAATAGCTAAACGTTTCACGAATGTTCGCTCAAATCAAGGCGATAGCTGCAGTAATTACGAAGTTTTAGTTCATAAAGCTCAGAAAAAAACATATAGTATTCTTATCACCTTAAAACTCGTATTTCTCACAACCACGTTTTTCAAATTTGCGAACACGATTAAAAAATATCTACTGGACCGATTTGGCCGAATAATGACTCATTTTATGGATAATTACATACTCTAAAATTTGCCTTCAATTGTTTTTGAAAAACAGGTATTTACATATATTGTCGAATTTTTACGCGAAAATGCATTTTAAATTTAAAACTGGATAAAAACATTCAATTTTAAATATTTTCTTAAAAATACTCGGAGTCATTAACTTAATTATCGATTTATAAATGTGATCAAAATTACATTATGCATTCTTGTATTTTTTGACCAGATAAATTTAAATTTAAAAGGTTCCGCTATTATATGATGGCTATAAGTAAAAATTAAAATATATAACTATTTTTCACTTTATATAAATATTATGTACTATAGAAAAGCAGAACAAAATAACTTTGATAATGACATTCTAAAATTTTACACGCCTTGCCACATAATTACAAAGTAGGGTATTTAAAACGTTAAAACAATAATAGCCACAGGTAAAAATGTTACACCTAGATAATAATCTTGAATAATTCACTAATAAACGCGGTAATAACTAGTGCTTTGTATACTCGTGTTCTAGTCGATAATTGCCTTTAATACTTGCCATCCCCCCTTGTTTGATTTATTAATCATGAATTTCTTCTACTAATTGTTTTATCATGCGATAACTCAAAATTTCAATAAATAAAATCATTAGTCTTTACAAGGCAATAAATTCGCCCATAAATGCAAAACAATAAAAGCCCAATTTGTTAAACAATAAATACTACTTCTAGGAGATGAAAGTTCTCGCAACTTACACACTCATACGCACACAACAAAATGAACGTGAAAAACTTTTAATGGTTTCATCCATAAATCCCAAATATACGATGCGAAAACTTCAATTGAAAGAAACGAGCGATAGTGTGCGCTTAACCATGAAAACATAATGCTATGATAAAATCGATTATAATCATCCTACAATTCCTCTCGAGTTGCGCTCAGAAAACTACGAATAAATATAATACCGAATGAATAAAATGAATACGAAACTGAAAAGATGTTGGAATAACAAAATCCGTCGGAAAGGAAGGGGGGCATGTTTAACTTTCGATTCGCACCGGTTTTCCTTTCGCTGGCCGTCTGCCCCGGCTCTGCATCCTCGTTTTCGATTTTGTTTACTTCGTTTACATTTTCATTTCTAGATCTTCTACCCTCTTACTTTCCGTATGACTTGCAAAGTATATAAACTCTCCCATGAGATTCTAGATGAGTTCTAGATTGAACAATTTCGTCCCCATGAAACGTTTCAGTTAGACATAACAGAGAAAATCCGGAAATAGATGTTTTGAAGATGCGTTAATTTTGTTATTTAAATCATGGGAAAACACGGTGTATGCGAAACGCGTAGACATTTCTTGCGGTATAGAAAGTTCGCCACTTGGCACATCTTATCTATTGCATATTTGGTCGTACACACCTCGGTATGAATTGCAAATGATATCGACGCGCAGCACAATAAGCTTGATAGGCATGCGCGCACTGACAATTTCAGTGACTGTCGTAAATAGCTTCGTAGTTTTTGGAAGCGCATCGACGCAGTGAAGGCGACACCTGACCAACCATGCCATAAATATTTTATGTACCACGCGTTTCGGATTGATGAACAATAATTTTCCTTCATTTCCAGCCAGCCAAAGCTTAGAGAATATTAAATTTTCAGGCATATAATAATAGTAAGACCTGCACTTTCTTTGTTATCTTCAAATTTTGTTGTTATAGACCAGAATACTGAGAGATAAGTAAGTATCCATTCTCTTATGGGAGGAACATCATTTACCAGGTTAAAAAAGACATGATTTTCACGATTTTCTTTTCTCAGGGAGTATCATACAAAAAGTTTTGTAATTGGTTTATATCACCTCGTTTTTTGAGCTATTCTGTTGCGTACACTTTAGCACCCTTAATTTGGATCACAAACGAAAAACCAAATAGTTTTTGCAACGTTTCATAAACTACCTTGACGTTGAGTATTTTCAAGAAAAAGTTAAAATTGCAGCATGTTTTTATACAGTTTTAAACTTAAAATTTATTAAATATGTAAATACATTTTTTCAAAAACATTTTACGTCCCATTCCTGATAATTATCTATAATGAATGAGGTGTTATTCAGCCAAATCGATTTAGTAGAATTTCCTCAATCGCGTACACACAATCTAAAAATGATGTTGCGAGACAAACGCAATTTAAAGTTGGGTAATCATAACTATATTTTAACTTTTTGAACTACAATTTCGTAAATACTGCAGTCATAAACGTGAAATTTTTGGGGAACATTCTGTAATAGTTTTGCTGACTAGGCCTTTCAAAAAACTTGTAAATGACTTGATTGTCCTGGCAAATGAGCATTATATTAACATATATTTTCAAAATCAAGTTGTAAAAGATTTTGAAGCTTTCACACTGAAAATATTAAAAAACGATACCGAATCTTGAAAAATAATTACAACTAATTATCTACTTCACGAATAAAAGACATAAAATTACGTAGTACTTTCGCCGAAAAAATCAAGCGATACATTACGCATGAATCCTACTTGAATTAATGACATTGTCCTAAATTGAAACAATGCAATTGTCCGAACCGGCCAAGCAACATTTAAATGTTGTTAAATTCGAGACGATGTGCTTACTCGCCTCACAATTCTGCTCATCGCAGTTAGCATGCAGCGCAAACGGTCGTCTTCAACGAAATGCCGTTAATTGTTTATAAAACAGAAAGTCCGCCTGAAGCACATACGCTAAACGCACAGAGACCTAACACGACGATGCAAACAATTGCCGTGTTACTGCTGGCTGGCAGGAAAACAATGCAAGGCGCATTCGGATGGGAATAAAAATCATGAGACATGTTTTTGCGAGTATCAGACCTATCCGGAAGCAATTACATTACGTTATTTGACAATCTATTATGTTTAGAATAGAAAATTTAGAACTTTGCGAAGTACAGAGAAATTCCTAAAATAGTATAACAAACACTTACCAGACATTTAACACTAATCTGACACTAATACGAATGGACATTGATTATATCAAAAGATATTCCTGAAACTTTGAGTAGACAGTTGTAAAATGTATTCCAGGAATCACCGGCATGTGTAGCACCTCACAATTCACATTCACAATGACTCAAAATAAAAAAAGAAGTGACGCCGCGCCATTCGACAAGCGTCCGTCACATACAGAAACGCACTCACGAATTACCTACGTACATAGAGCACGACCGAAAAACTGAAACTGGAATCGAAACATCTGCCGATGCGCCGCCCAGCGCAACACACAACAACCGAGTCAATCAACATCCGTGCGCGCACGCCGACACAACGCAACTAGCCGTGCAACGTCGAATGACGAACACCGCTCAATGCGTACCGAAAAAAAAAAAGAAATAAGCGAACGGGGTTCGCAGTACAATGCCGTCGCCTCCTATTTACTCCTCCAGTCCATGGCGGAGTTTTCCAGCTCATGCTGATCACATGAAAACGCACACGGTCGATAACGCACCCGATCGCTGCATCACGCATCAGAAGCAACGAATATTTAATGCCTACCCTTCCCTCGCGCAATACTTTTGTCTACGACATAAATTCACTGCGTACGGTATTAATTTTACGAGTTTTACAGTTTGCACGATGACAGTTTACACAGTTTGATGAATGATCACGCCACGATGAGTAATAGCGCCATAGTTTGCCATATTTTATGCGCCTCAACAGTGAAATGCTTGACAAACTGCTTAATAATTAAATGCGACGGAAACGAGGTGGAATTTTTACGTAACCGCGAATCTTTACTAGTCGAGCAACATGTTATTCTTCGGTGGTTTGTTGGCCGCCGTCGATCGCTGCTTAATTATTTACGCAGACACAAATAGAGTGATTGCACTGAGCGTCTTAATCGCGTGCAATTTTGTTATTGATAGGCGTTGCGTTGGACGTCGCCGCAGTGCGTTTTGCGCTTGGTAATATTCATAAAAGCCGGTATTAACGAGTAATTTCATTAAGAATGGCGTCAAATAATTAAGCTTTGGGTATAATTGAGAGATTAGGAGCGCAGTAAACCGTAAATGGAGGCGTTAGGCAACTGTAGAACAAACATATAAGCTTAATTTAATTAGAAAATGTTGTTTAACGCCTAGGAGGGACTTTATTGATAATTTGATGCGCATTTAATAAATCCAACATGTTAAATATTTAAAGTAGACAAATACCCATTTGTAGTTGGGGTAGACAACATTGAAAGTGTCATTAAATGATTTTAATGAAGTTTTGGACTTTTGGGGATTATTGATGTAGAGATATATGTTTTGATAGAATGTCGGTACATCGTGGAGTGTTGCATCATATGATGTGAATTTTTGGATTAATTAATGAGTATTTATTAATGTGGTTTTTATCGATGTGGATTTTTTAGTGTGAATTTTAGTGTGAATTAAATAATAAATTAATTCACACTAATGGTGCCCACCTTGGGGACTCGAACCCCGTCCGACTGCGTGATAAACCGAAGCACTACCAACTGTGCTGCCCAGGTGGGCCAATTATTTACATTCCTCACGATTTATTGATTAAAACGTAGTAAAACAATAGCTAAAACTAATAAATATTTTCAGATAGTTTGAGTTCATATAAGAAAGACATAAAATTATATAAAATTTGTCTAAAACAAGTAAGCGAAATACAATAAATGTCGCATATTAAGAAGAGCTCATTCTTGACTTATTCATTAATTTCAAAATATCGATAATTTCTATATTCCAACTGATTTGCTATCAAATATATAGAACATGGATTCTTTAGTGACAGAGATAAATTCAAACTTGATCTTTCTTGGGGATAAAGGTTATAAAAAATCTCAAACATTTTTAGTGCAAAATTCGATGTTTTGAAAATACTGACCTGTACTAATATAATTAAATTATTTTAAATTAAATTCAACATCTTTCATTTTAATTTAAAAATAACGGAATTACTAACACCGGAACAGTTTCTTAAAGACACACTGATTATTGTAAGTACCAACTGTTGTAACACACAATTAAATGTTTTCCACAACTTTTGTCTACATAACAATACACGCACACACTCCCCGCTAAAATAAGCACGCGGAAATTCACACAGCCACAAACGATCTCACATCAAGATACACTTGAACAATACAATTACAGTTGAAATGAAATCTAAACCAAATATTTCCTGCGTATAGTAAATGTTCGTGGAAATCATAAAACGCAACCCCGCACTGAAATTATCGCCCTACCGCGTATGCCAAGCCAGGGCCGAGTAGAGAAAGGAATCCAGGGTAACACTAGCGAATCATCACCACGCCTCTCTGACTGCAACGGGAGAAAGAGCCTCCAGGCGCACTACCACCCCACGTGTGGAAACGGGAAGCGAACGCTCATTATTGAATTAAAATCGAATGCACACGGGTGCATCCTGCGCTGGAAAGCGTTGTTTACTGCATATATATTCTGTTTGAGGGAGGAGGGTGAAGGTGGTTGATGGTGCTGCTGTTGAGCGTGTGCCTATTCACACATATGCGTGCGGTGCACAGAAGCAGACGCAACAAGAGACGAACGAGAGTCGCGTAATAAATTTAAGCGTCCTCTCCTCAAATAAAGAATCGATACAAATGGTCGGACGTACAGCGCAGCACCACTGCCGCTCCACAAAACAAGCACCACCGGGCGCGTTGCGTACTCTCGCGTTTTCTTCCTCTTCGTCCTGGCGCAGGAGAAGCGAGCGCGATTGAACGACTAGAACCGCCATTACGGTTCACACACGCGAGTGGTAACAACGCTTGGCAAACGATGGAAATCGTCACAAAACAACAGATTTAATTTCGTGCAAACGTTCTAGATGGAAGGAAATATATTGAAATTAGGACATAATTCATAGACGCCTAGTAAGAATTAAGTTTTAAAGAAAGACTTTTCTTTTCATAGCTTTATTATTTTATGAAATCAGCTTTAGAAGCAACCTGACGACTAACAATATAATATATTGAACAGTATATTGAATCAAGTTTCATTCCTTATATGCAAACATTTTGTTTTTTCTCAATTCATTGTAAAAATGTATTTAGGACATTGTTTGAAACATGTCCAATGCAGGAAAGTTTCTTGGTAAGGGTGCTGTCAGAATAGCTTAGAAAGAGAGGCCAGGGTCGATTGCCTTTTGGAAGTCCGAGGGTTAAAACGCCAAAGTGAGTAGCTTTATCGATACTTTTGCAAAAACTCCAAACCAAAAAAAGACATTTCGAGATTCAAGGCGTGGAAAGAAGCATTTTTTTAACCGAAGGTAGTTAAAAATATTACTTTTGAGATAAGTCTAATTTGTCTAATGCAATATATTAAAACAAATATATGGATATCTAAATATATTGCATTCATTTACAGCTTCTAGATCAACTCTTCTTTTTGATGCTGCTTTATTGTTCTTCTTCATACAAAAGTGTCGTGGACAGTTATTGGGAATCACTGTTTTAGAGAAACCCCTTGAAGCATACAATGATTTTTACAGTTTCTATAGATTTTTTTTCTCGAAAAAACAGTAAGAAATGCGCCTTTGGGATACACTAGAATTCTTAGATGTTTCTTGGGAAAAATGGTGTTTATATAATATCCTCTATTAAGTTGTTTAACATTCAAAACAACTACTTAATACAAAAATACCTTCTAGATCACTGACACTAAATACTTCTTTTTGTTGCAGATGTATTGTTCTTCTGTACATAAAAATGCCCTAGCAAAGTTGGGATATCCTGGAATTCATAGATGTTGAGAAAATGGGAGTTTAGAAAAACGCCTGGACTATCAATTCCGCGATTTCACTTTATATAATTCATTAAGCTTGAATTGAAGATTTAATGAAAATATTGCCATAAACAAGTTGTTTAAGTTACAAAACCACATATTAAGACACAAAATAAGGATCTCTGAATATTCTTATGTTCATTGACACCTCCGAGATCAGTGAATTTCATTTTTTCTTAATTTGCGTTCTTTTCATTTTGCATGCATTTGCATTCTTTTTCTTCACACAAAACTTCCCTTGAAATATAGTACATAGTTCCGACGAATGTAATAACTCTAAAAACGATATGATCCAACGACGGACAAAAACTTTTCTCTTCAAAAACAAAGCAATTAGTATAACTCTATATGTCTATAAATAAAAACAGGTAAATAACATCTCCAGGAAAAGTTTTATGAAACTCTAAAATAACATTGACACAATTTCTAAATCTATTAAAACTTGGTTAGTACATAAGTGTTATAGCATTATGGACTTTCATAGGTAAACTCGCATTGCCATTGTCTCTTGCCACCTTGTCGTTGCCGAACTGAACGCTAGAAAGGTCCCTAGCGACGCAGTCGCGCATTCGTTGACGATAGCAACGCCAAAGAAAGCCAAAGCTCCCGCGAGGCAGTAAAAGGAAGTGTATTACGATTATCGTAGACCCAAAGAACCACGAGCGTGCGCACGCTTTTACGCGCCATATTGGTGCCCAGCACAACAAAAGCCAAGCCAAGGCGAGTGAACTCGCCGGCAACGACTGAGGGTTTTTAACGAAATTACCATTAGGGCGGCGGCGAGGCGGTGGCAGAGGGTGGGATGCTACAAGGTACGCGCCAATAGGTGGCTAAAGTCGTGTGTGCATGCTAAACGTGCTAAAGCAATAACCAAATGACTTTCGCATCGCACTAAAAGGCGGCAGACTACAATAAAGTTTACGTGGTGAAATTTGATCCAAGAAACGAAACATCTTGAACGGTGTAAACTGGGATATGTAGAAATATCTAAGAATGTGGGATACAGCGAGTGGAATATTTATTTATTCCAATTGGATGTTAATAAAACTTATGTTTTACTGCAATCTTACGACATGTGCACATGTTATAAAAGTTTTATGAAGTTTTCATATAAGGCGAAGAATGTATACTTGAATATTGATATGTAGGGGGTTGAGAAACTAAATGAAATTTAACAGATTTTCAAGCACTTCCATCAAAGGACATTTAATTAAAGTTGGTTTAATGATAAAGTTAGGAGCTAATCTTGTGTTTATTAAATTGCGACAAACAAATTTTGGTAGGGTGTCTTTACACTGCAGTATCACCTGTGATGAACCATCTTAATCCTTACATAAATTACTGAAATTTAGCAAATAATAAAGATACCATCAATGAACACGTGGAGAATTTATATTTTAGGTTACACTCGGAGATATGGTTTGATTCATTTATATGATGTTTGAATACAACATTAATATAACTTCTAATCATAGTAATTTTCCAAGATCTTCGCAAACTCATTGTCAGAAGCATATTTCTATATAGACAACCATTTAACTTTAGGAGTAAATAGATAAAGCAGAGACTCTAGACTCTAGATGACTGATGGCGAACCAATGATTCGCATGTCAGTTACCGTCCAACGCAAGTTTTGGATTTACATATTCTAGCTTAATCCAAGGATTCTACATATACATGGGCATATAGAACATTTGACAGGTCCCCTGGACAGGACTTTGGGGATATTTAACTGGGGCTCCCTACGTCCCAAGAACTGGCATAAATGCAGTCATACAAACTGTACGAGTCTATACCAGATCTCTCTACTGATTGCAATTGACCCACTTTAGTTTAGGAATGTCTCATGAGCACCCGTCACTTTCAAAACGGTTAGCGTTCCCTGTTCTTGACCCTAGGCCATTTCGGTAGGTCTATCTAGTAATCGTCCTAAGAAAAACTCATCGAGAAGATGGGTTATTCGTTATAGATTATAAATATCACTTTTAACCACGATGGATTACGAACTAGAAAAATTAAGACCAAGGTAAATCTTTCAAGAAAGAGATTTCTGTATGAAATCTAATAAATCCTCGCAAAAACCAAAGGACCCTTGGCAAGCTGATAATGAAAATCTCCTCGCACAAACACGACTTTCCAAAAAAAAAATCACCCTAGCAATATCACTAAGCCACAACACATAGCCACGACCGAAAGCCGGCTGTCGTGCGTCGTTCGCCAAGAAACGAAACACAAAGTCGCGCAGGAGAGACAAAGGCTCGCTCGTGCAAGAAATGAAAATGCGCGTACGCGGCCCGCGCCGCTTGGCTGCTGTCGCCTGCCTCGCCGCCGACTGCTATACATGTTTGAATGTTTTTCAAATCCTCCGCTCCCTTCAGGTCGGCCACAGCACAACCCAGCACACACAACAAGCGGGGACTCCGTCATGATGTAATGTGCAATGAGCACAATAATGGCCGTCGCCTTTTGTCTGCACCGGCGGCCAGGAGCGGCGGTGGTGGCGGCAGCAACATAGCGCCAACGCTCATAGCAAACCCATTACATAACTGTAATCATTAATTGCGGACGCAACGACACACAGCGAAACGTGCGTGCATGGTCAATCGCGATTATTGGCGCTCATTGCCCGACGCCAACATTCGAAAATTCGCATTTACTGATGACTATTAACGGTTATACGGAGTAATTCTTCAATCGCTCCACTAAAACCATACAAACAGCGTGATTAATTAAGGAAGCATCACATTAGCGATTTTTTTGCACATCGCCAGCCGCGGCGTCGCCCGTCGTATGGCGGGGCCTGCGCTTTATTAATCAGTCACGAGCATACCTTCCTCAACGCGATCGCAATTCGCACGTCGCGCCGCCCTGGCCGGTTTTCGCGCTTGTATCACGAGTAATATTTTTAGGACGCGCGCTGGCGACACACGCAGCAATGCGTTCGCCCCGACCGGCCGTGTGTATGCGCGGCATGCACGTGTGGGTTTTGTGCATTGGCGAGTGAGCCGGTCGGTCGAAGCAGCGCCGAGGCTTCATATGCATGCGAACGTTAAATTACGAGCGGAGAAATAATGTGCGTCAACGACAGATGTTTTTCTACCGCAGCGGCAAGCAACTTTTTCTATCACACGCGCGGCACAAACAGCGCAGCAGCAGAGCACCACCAGCACAAGCCTGCCCAGCCAATCTCCATCCAATCCATCCACCGAGATATATCTCAGCTTCACCCAACCGAGAGCCAACACAAGCCGAACCCAAGCACACGGCGAGCGGGCCCGGCACCCAGCCGACTTTATTAGCAATGGCCCTGCATATTTATGAATCGAAAACGGATCAATGATCGCCGAACACTTCAGCGTGAATAAGTGTTAATTTTGCACCACTCCTGTGACGATTCTTTAATCGAGCTAGGTCTGGACCTTAGATAACCTAACTAATAGTGGGCAGTGGTACTTTACCGGAAACTAACCAGATTTGTACTAGTAAGGAAGGAGTCATTAGTCTCGTAATCCAATTCAATCCTATGTAACCTTAACTTAAGAAAGGACGAAATGTATATGTGAAATCTTTCGTAACCTTAATCCACTTCATTCTAAGCGACACCTAAGTTTACCTAACCTTTAAGAGATTAGGATAAAGGAAGCTAAGGAAGAACTTTATTTAGGAACACTTAAAGTGAATACTGACAGAAATTAACTTCAGGAGGAATACATAAAGGGTGCTGATGTATTTACGAATTAACAAGGCCGGAATATCATTAAGGTTAAAATTTATGAAAATATTCGTTGATCAATCAACTCTTAGTGAGTCATAAACAATATATATATTTGGTTAAATTTTTAAATACTTTCTATGAAGACGAGGGAAGATTGGTATATTTTTACAATGATTTGAATAAATTAGAATCTTGGGAGAACACATTGTTTGTTTATTGTTTATATCCATCGTAGAGCAGCTAGTTTAGGGAACTTACCAAGTTTGCAACAATTCGCCGACGTTTTGGGAGCAGCAGATCCCGTGTTTTTCGCAGCGATCATTTATGGCCTCCTCTCATAACCGCATTCTGGCCGGCCGGACGCGCTCTCGCGTTTTTCGCCGCACTAATGCCGCCTCGAATATCAACTCCACTCGCCTAACTCAATTCCACCAGGCCTCGCCGCGGCAGGCAAGCAAAGCAAGCCCGGTGTGTGTATGTCGATTGCTGGTTGCGCGTGGGGCGACTACGAGAAGGCGACGACGATGCCGGGGCCCCCCTCAGATGTACACTTGCACAGATACACCGCGACATGCACGCGCGTACACAAAACAGCACACGGGCAAACAACGTCGACGATGGGCAGCTCTTCTTTTTCTCCACCTGAGCCGAGAGACACAAGACCACAGCAGACACACACCGCGACAGCAAACGGCGGGCGTTTTTCGCACAGGTAGGTAGGCACCACAGAACTCTAATAATAAACACACACAGCAGCCGCCTGCGCCTCTTGTGCTTTGCAAAAGGTATGTATCTCCGTGCGGCAGGTAGGAGAGGACGCCGCACGCACGACACAATCCGGCCGACTAAATGTTTCGAGCGCACAAGTCAGGCAGGATGATGTGGAAATAACCGGGGGTCTTCGCCGCACTCACTCTACATGCACACACGGGGGCTCACGAGGCATACACACTCGCAGCGGCGCGCGAATAAGCGCCAAACGACAAGAACTAACGAAGCCGACGACACTGCCTGCGCCTGCCGATGGATTGTGTGTGATACTCGGATGCACGCCAATAAAGCGGGGTTGTACAGGCAGAACCCTTCACAGGAAAATCCTGGCGACAGTGTTCACACACGTGCACGTTCCACACCGTTCGCCGCCACACGCATTTTCGCGCACATATTCGCGAACTGGCTGGATTGGCTGTTTATTTATTTCGTTTATCTATCACCGAATCACGTTGCGATGACTAATGCGATTCGCCCGTCTTGCGCGCACGACCGACCGTCGACGATTCGCGACGAACTCGCTCTCACACGGAACGGTCGCAGGCTCGCCCCCCCCCACACACGCGCAAACAACACCAACGGCACAACAAAACAACGACTCTTCCCCAATGGTTGTGCGATTCGCACGTGATTTAAGGTGCGTTCGCACCTGCGTTCCCGGTGCACATTCGGCGCCGTTTGCGTTGGCTGGCCGGGGGGTGGGAGGGTAAAGCTCGTGCGTACGTGCGTAGCGTACACCGGGCAATTAGCACGCGGGTTGGCGGATTGGGTACAGTCGGTGTGTGCGAGGGGGGGGGAGGCGCGCGCGCCGCCACCGCCGCCGATTTGATTGTGAGATGGACGTCGAGTCGCACGCGTGTGATGCGAGGAGACGCGTGGTGGCCGAGTGATACGCGCGCGCGATGTGCTATGTGTGTGCCTGTGTTGCGCTGTGCGCCGCCACCACACACACACTCACTCACCGTCGCCGACAAAACACAAGATGGCCGGACGCCGCGCACCGCTCACTCCTGCGTTCGCACTCTTCGCGCCTCTCGCTCAGACCCATCCTGCTGGCAGCCACCCGTCGCAAAAAACACACGCGAATGTGCGCTACGATGTAGCTGCAGGATCGGCACTTTAGAAGCATACCTAACTCGGCGTTTCCAACTTCGGCTTCTTAAATCGTTTGATTTATGACTACAAATTGATATATAATCAATTAATTGAATATTATTATAACAGACAGTGATCAGAAGAAATGATATACATTTTAAAAACGTAAAAAGTCATTTATTATTAATTCATTCTAAAATTATCAAACGTTGACCTGAATTCATATAGATCTTTTAATTTAGGTTAGTTGGATTTAGATTAGTTTAGCAACGTTGAAGGTGTTGAATTATTAGATTTATGTTAAGATAGATACGTTCAGCTTGTTAGGTGTAAATTGCGTAAAATTATCTTCTTCGGAGTAGGTTAAGTTGTTTTAACAAATCCTACACTGAGTAACAAAGTGTAAAGGAGAAATTAATAAACCAAGTGTAGGTTACACTAAATTAAGTTACGTTGCATCAATCGACATCACACATACGAACAAGTTAAAATCAGTTGGTCTATATTCATATT
>WSZQ02000015.1:1372644-1396982 GCA_019419845.2 Weissflogia rhopalogaster
TTATACGATTATATTTCTTCTGGTTGTTTTTTCCTTGATAAATGTCATTGAAACAACTAATGAAAACTGAAAGAATTATCACACATCTACGTTACTCGAGCAATTCATTGACTACAACAAATTTGTTGTTGAAAAGCCGCTTAAGTAAGACGATCGTTATCTTATTGTTAGTCTAAACAAAATAGGCGCAAACGTATTTTAAATGCCTATCTATGTTGATTTAAACATTTTCGTTATTCGATTACATTTCTCCCTGTTTTTTGTTCGATAAATATCAAGAACAAGTGAAAAATTCCATTCCGTAATATTGAAATGTATTTCTGTGAATGTAGTAATGAAATAATGAATAATAATTTTCGAATCAATGGAATTTTAAAATTATCGATACTTCAGCAGTAAGCATCGACTGATTTCATAACAAATGCATTTATCGAATTATAATTTGTCGATTTGATGGTAAACTATTGCATGGTATAATGAATTTAATGCTTGAATTTCCATATTTTCAAAAAACCAACGCTCAGAGTACGATTACCATCATAATTGGTGGTTGTGATTAACAGATGGCCTCAGTGTAAGGGCATATCAAAAAGTATCGAAAATGACTATTTCGATAGTATCGATAAGTATCGAAAATTAAAGTATTGATAAGTATCGACACGTGGTATCAATACCGATACTTTTTTGACATCCCTACAGTTGACATGTTGGTTATAAGTAGACATGTGAATATATCGATAAGTATCAATATAGCGAAGTTGTAACAGCAACATTTTGGTTTCTACTGAATTGGAAGTTTTCTAAAAATGAGGAGATGTTCCCCATGAGGCATGTGACACTTCCGGTGGCCAGCAACTCAAAAGGGAAGAGGGAGAGGTTCGTTGTGAAAATTGCTAAAATTGTATAAGTGGGACAGATTGTAAATAACCAACAAGATAAATCAACCAAAATCAAACAAAACTTGTAAGTAACTAAACAAAGATGTTATATTGGAAATGTATTTATTCACAAACACACAAACAAGATTATAAAGTAGCTCTTTAGAAGTTTGCTAGGACTGTTCTCACAACTCTTCTACGGAACGAACTGTATAACCCAAAGTTTGCATATCGTTAATGCATCTAATCCCGAATGGCAATTGTGCAGCACGTCTGCGCCTAAGTCGAAACTGATCCTTTCGTTGTATCATACATACGCCTTTAAGGGTAAGCCTACCGCCTGCCACCGACAACGCGCGCGCGATATTCATGATTGCACATAAATCCTGAACTTAGCGCCCAGTCACGAACGACGACCACTCGCCGGTTTTGCGCGCTTTCGGCCCACCACCACGACACCACTCTGCCTCAACGCCCATTCATCGCTCTGCGTAGATATGCGTGAATGTGTGTGTGTGTGTGCGAGTCGCGATGCGCTTTTTGATTCATTGAATGCTTAACGAGCCATTCACAAAATGTAAAACGTAGAATGGCTCCGGCGCGGTAAGCTCGCCTGCGCGAATCGTTTCGAGCGATCCGGCGCCGAAATAAAGGCGAAACGTCGCATAGGTCGGCCGTCGTCGTCGAGGTGTAGGCGAGATGCCCTGGTTGAGGAGCGCGCTACAGAGAGTCGACTTTTTGCGCCCTGCGTGTGGGCGGTCGCTGCGATTTCACGCAAGATAATTTATCACCGTGTGAGTCGGGACGAAGGTGTGAAAATCACACCTGGTTTAATTTAACACCAGCAAATTAAGCATGGCTGAGGGGCGAAATTCAGCATGAAGAGAAATAAAAAACGAGAACAAAAGAACTGTGGAACCAAGAAACACGAATAAAAATACTCAAAACTTACCAAACTACAAAGTTTTGTAAAAAAAGCTGTAAATGGAATGTGTGGCGCCATCTAGGTATAAATAGCTGAATAAAGGATGATATCTTTATTTGCAACTGAAATGCGAAATAAGAATGGTAAAGCATTTTGTGAAAATCATTGAACTCGTCCACATTACATGTTTTATATTTCTGACATAAAACACATTTAGAGTAAGAAGGGAAGTACATTTTAGGCGATGAATGTGAGGATTGGGGAAATGGGAGCAGGAATAGTGGAAGAGGGCCGCGGATGAGAAGATCGACGGACAAATCGTTCAAAGCATAAGGCGTCGTTCACACCGGCTACTTCGACTTCCAGCTTCTATGCCTACCCTTGTCAAACAAATTTAGTTAAAAAGAGATAGTTAGTTTGCTCAAAGCCAGGGTAATTACACTGGTCGGACAGTAACTAAACTAATTCAAAGCTCGACGAAGCAAGGCGAAACGACGCCGCCGGTGTGACAGTCCTCTAAGGCGTCGTTCAGACCACCGACTTCGGCTTCGTGCTTCTATGCCTATTCTTGCCTGACGAATATGAAGAACAATACATGAAGACACACCAAGAAACAACCTACCTCCTTTTATTACATGAGTCAGACAGAGGAAACCACGACCGACGTCTTAACAATGGAAGTTGCTGCATGGAACCTCGAAAGCATACAGGAAAGGGGAAATGTAGGAGTTGGTGACAAGCCTTGTGATAATGCAAGATTTGAGAATCATCCCTTATAAACGTCGAAGTCGAGCAAGAGGAAGGTTTAACTCACTTCCCAGTTGTGATGCAACGGGGATGTACTGCGAGTGGTGAGGATGAGGTGTGAAGAGAAAGGAAGAAAGACTGGTCAGCTAGGGGAATCACGGAAATAAAGGAAGGGCTAAATAGAGTAGAATAGCATAGCCGATATTAAGAAAATATGGAAGAAAGGCTAGGTGTATGTGTGGTAAAGAAATGGAAAAGCAAGGGTCGTCGTCACTCTTCCACGAAGAGTATAGGAAATGAAAAAAACGGATGAGGTAAGACGGCGATGGATACAAGGAAAGGTAAAGGAACAAAAGATTGATAGGATAAAGGAATGATGGAGGAAAGGGAGGGTTTGAGAAAAACATTGGATATCAAAAGCATTCCCATGCTAATTGTAAGTGCTCTCACGTGATCCGTGAGTCCACTCCCTTTCGAAACTTATTTTCTATCCATACTTCCCATCCTCTCTTTTCTCTGTAGGCAATATAGTCTGGCCTCCAACCCGCCAGTATCGCCTGTGATACCAGTTGTTGGAGCTTCCACGGTCGTGACTCCTTAGATGATACATAAATGACCCTACTTACCATATCTAGACCATACCATATCTAGACCATACCATATCTAGACTCTATCGGGGTTTGTCTGGTTCCAAATTTACAAGCGCCACTACCCAATCGGCTATTGCCTGAACTACTTCGCCAAACAAATTTGTCCAAATATGACAAATTACATTTAAAATTAGCATTAAATATAGTTTTTTTGAGTTTAAACCATTCAAGTTATATTTTCCTAAACTACGCGGCACGCCGTAAGGCGCCGTGGCTTAGTTGGTTAAAGCGCCTGTCTAGTAAACAGGAGATCGGGAGTTCGAATCTCCCCGGGGCCTGGGCTTGTACACGCTTTTTAACTATTATTTTTAATTTTTAAATAAACTACCTTTAACCAATTTTTAAATAAATTACCTAAGTCAACTCACAATTTCTCTCGTTTTCACAGTTTTTAATTGCGAATATTGTACCACAAACGAAAACAACTTTCACAAATTCATTTATTACATATTTTTGTCCTCAATATATTCCATTCATTAATTCCGTATCTTTATTTCCAAGTTTTAATCATTTGTTATTTTTTCCTTTTAATTCCAAGTAAAAAGAGGGAATGTCTCATTATATCCAATATATCCAAGTAAACAAATCGTTTTCAATATTCAACATTCAAAAAGAGAAAATTACACATGCTTTTAAGTTTAGCGCTTGTTTTGTTTTTCTTCTTTCATTTCACTGTATTTTGGTTTGCGTGTATGTATGTGTTCAAAATTCGCACGAAACGCAAAAGCTGAACTACTATCAAAAATACATTACTTACAGTAAACAAAGACAAAAAAAACTAAACTTAATTAGTCTAGGAAAGAAGATACATTTTCTCGTATTTAAAATAAAAACGTTCGGTTAATTAAGATCAATATAAATACATTCCGATCGAAGATTTCGTTCAAAATACAAAATATCGCAACATTGCACAAGAACCATACGCAATAAAAAAAGCCATCCGTTTCAAGACGAGAAAACTATGAGGAATAATCATTTTACAAACACAAAAACTTCGCCAGTTCTTCAAGAGATTCGCGAATGTTCCTGTTTGCTTATGAATGTGTCTGACTGTGTACATGTATCAAGAGTGATTTCTGCAACTATCGGTTTGTTTGTTTCATTCTTTACATATTAACGTTTACAATTCTTTTGTTTTGCACAAGACACCGCAACATACGATCTGCTGCTATTTGTAGTTTCGTTGAGAATCGCGCCTGCGTGATGGCGCCACTTGTGCTGTCACAACCATTCGTTTGTGAAGAAAAGCCACGGACGCATGCGCAACAGGTTGGACGAGACTGATACAAGCGCAACGGACACGCAACATTCGTAAGGGTTTATCGCTGAAAACGTACTCGGTTACTTGTTGGAAAACAACGAAACGAAGCAAGTTTTGCAAAATCAATTGCCACCACACCAAATAATTTGAAAATAAGTAAGTTCTTTTATGAGTCATCTGAGGGCGCTACTTGGGTGGTAATCCGTTTTAAGCAAATCCGTCGACTCAATCTACATACTCAGTTATCGGTTACTCAGTATCGGTATACAACATTTTTCAAACAAATTCGTTCATTTGCACTTGATTCATTGAAAATTGTATGACTTCCTGCCGCTAGATAGCGACTCTTGCGCATTGTATTTGGTACAACTACGAATTAAAGCAAGTTTTATAAAAACAATTGCCACATCTTCAAGTGATTCGGAAACATGTATAAAAGTGTGTTTAAGAGTCAACTGAGGCCGCCACTTGGGTGGTTATCTGTTTTAAGCAAATCCGTCGAAGCAATCAAGATTTTTAGTTTCTCATTGTAAGTACCGGCATACAACATTTTCCAAACAAATTCGTTCTTTTGTACAAGATTCGTCGAAAATTATGACTTCCTGTCGCCAGATGGCGCCACTTGGGCGATCGCCTAATACAAGCATAAATGCGAAAACGACAAACACATACTCCCTCCTCCCAAAGCAATTCTGCGTATACAAGTGTGTTGAACAAGAAATGTGTTATAACTAAAGATTTATTTAATCATATGCGATTGAATCCGAATTCCTTTTTTCATTTGTCTTAAAACTATGCTTCAACACACATCATCCGCGCTATATAAACGTGCGTTTCTCATTCCACTTCAGCACATTATAATTATTTTCTTCATTTTTTTTTGGAATATATATAAATAATACAATAGTAAGATGTGTCGACAAAAAAGGGGCGTCTTCAAAAGCCATGCGCATTACAAAAAATCGTTTCAACCGAAAAGTACAAACAAACGAAGAAGGAAAAAAATCATAATAATAGGAGACTATTACATTAATTTACAATATGTGTGTTTGTTTATAGTTAATAGTATTACTTAACGTATCTAATCCACACGCTGTCAAATTGTCGCACATTTTCTTCCCAGCGCTCTCAAAAACCACTTTTCCAAAAGTAGCCCGGAGGGAGCGCGACAAACGACAAAATCGGTGTAAGCAAATCTCAAATTGAAATGGAAACCAATGCGTTGCAGTAGCAAGTTGATACTCGTTTGCTCTTGTGGCTTCCTTTCGTCTCAACTTGTTGTTTCCGCAGTGTTTGTAATGTTGCATGTCCGTGTCCTGGTTGTATGTCTTCTATTGTTTGTATTTATTTTCTGAGGGTTGTTTTTCCAAGGTGGTTGTCTTTGCCTGCTCGCATTTTCCTTCGGCGCCGATCGTGTGAAGGAGTCAGAGAGATTGTAGATAGGGACAAGGGTTGTTCTTTTTTTTTTCATGTGTGATATAATAATGTAATTGTAAATAGGTAGTAGGGTAAGAATGTTAATGGGAACGGGCGGGATTATCCAAGGGATTCGTTGGTGAGGCGGTGTCTGTTTGAAGTTGAGGTTAGAGGTTGGGAGGAGCAGGTGGGGTGGCGGGCTTGGTAGAGTGGTATATATTTAGATTAGAAATCACTTGCACTTAACGGTTGGCGTTCTTCAGCTGATTGGAGAGCCAGTCCAAGCCCTCGTAGAGGCCGTCGCCGCTCGTCGCACACGTCGCCTGGATGTACCAGTTGCGATTCCGCAGCGAGTGCAGGCCGAGCTTGTCGGTGATCTCGGCGGCGTTCATCGCGTTCGGCAGGTCCTGCTTGTTGGCGAAGATCAGCAGCACGGCATCTCGGAGCTCGTCCTCGGCGAGCATACGCATCAGTTCGTCCTTCGCCTCGCCGATACGCTCCCGATCGTTGCTATCCACCACGAAGATTAATCCCTAATTGCAGCAAACAGAAAAAGTATTTATAAAAAAACATAACGATACATTTTATGATGATACTTAATTACATATTTTACATTATACTTTTTGGAAAATGTGTTTTTTTCAGGCTTAGAATGTTTTTTTTTTTTTATTTATTCAACAACCTTTTTCTACCACATAGTGGTGTAAGGGAATAGTAACTTTCACCGCTCGCTACTGATGGTATTTCTGTACTTTTTGTGCATGTTTTTTTTTTCGGGAACCGTTGCAAGCGAATCGCCCAACTTTCATTCAACCGCTTGTTGAGTAGGGAGACCAAGTGGTCACCAATCCAACGCCTAGCTACGTCCGACGTTGCTCAATTGCAGTGATCACCATAACGCGGTAAGCCGCCGTTAGTCTTAGAATGTAAAATGTTTAGTAATATCTTGAGATACGAATAAATTTGCTATAAATTTGAATTTGACATTATATTCCACTAAAGAGATGTTTAGCGAAATTACATTATCGCAAGCCATGTTATTGTGTCATAATTTAAGATGAAACATCAAAATGAATTATTACACCCATATAATAAGCATATGCTGAATTAAATTACTAATATCTGGAGATATACTGAAAAGTGACTCATATAATTAATATCAACGATGATTCAGAAGTAAAAACAATCACACTTTCCTCGTTATTTTGCATACACTGATATAAAATGATATGAAATATTGAATGCTGAGAATTTAATGAAAAAAGACAGGTAGAATGTTAGAAAATGTTAGAAAAAGATTAAAATCGTGTTCCCACTTTTTGTATTACAAAGCAACCGAAAAAAAAAATTCAGAGTGAGGCTTTGATTTTTATATAAAATATCGATATTTTTGGCATTGACACCGACAGAATTCTTAATAAGTGAGAGGATAAAACACTAAACAAAATCTATATTTTGAGAAAATCTACAGAAGCAAAGAGATGAAGTGAACTTATTACAAATTTTAGCAATATGTTACAATATTTATGATCATATGAAGGTTCTAACGATGTTAACATCAAAAATATCAATTGCAAAATATAAGTAACTCCAAACATTGTGAGATCATCATAAAAACTGATAAAAGTGCGATAAAACAATCTAGTAAAAATTCCTCCTTCCAACCTCATTGTTTTTAGCTTCCATTTTTTAGGTTATTAGAACTAATATAACCTCTAAAAGTTGTTCTAATTGATATAATAACCTATACGAAATTCAAACCAATACAAACCAATTAAAAAGTTAGGCCACAAAGTTAAAAATTACTTTCACAAAAAGGAATTAAAATCAACATCAACATACCTGTGTGTTTTGGAAGTAGTGTCTCCATAAGGGCCGAATTTTATCCTGACCGCCGACATCCCAGACGGTAAAGCTGATGTTCTTATATTCTACAGTTTCAACATTAAATCCTGCAAAGAAAATAACAATGAAAACAAGTTGCAACAACCAGGATTGTCTGTTATCACCGACAGGCACGCATATTGACAAACATACTTCTTGTTACAATATCGCAATATTGCGTTTTCGAAAAAAGAGCCGCGTGGAACTCAATACCACCTGCTGTCATTACAGACTGATGACTCATCAATCATTATACAAGATGTCAATGACTACACGAAATCTTATCACAAAAGCAAAATATAAACGAATTTTACCCATAAAAACAGCCGAAACAAGATGGTCGTATTGCAGTGTTGCCAACCGTACAAAACAAATAACAAGAAGTACACATTGTCATGGTGGTAATTCGCAATAAAATATGATAAACTAGTAGGAATTGTATGAAATGATTTGGAATGTGAAGAAATACGGAATGGTGGAAATGTTTGACCGTATGAATAACAGTATGAACAAATGGAAATGAAGGAAGTAGTAAAATGGTTTAAAACAAGTTAAAAACACTTACCAATAGTAGGAATAGTGGTTACAATTTCACCTAATTTAAGTTTGTATAAAATTGTAGTTTTACCAGCCGCATCCAAACCGACCATCAGTATTCTCATCTCCTTCTTGCCGAATAGGCCCTTAAATAAGTTTGTAAACATGTTCCCCATGGTGCTGGCTTAAAATGTAACCTGCAACACGTCAAAGTTCACAGTTTCAGAGGCGAGTGGAACACAACAAAAAGACGGCAGCAGCAGCAGGTCGCGAAACAAAGAGGGCACGGGATATAAATAATGAGCCACGCCGACGACGATGACTCAAAAGGGTACGCGACTTTCGCGGAATGCGCGCAGCTTTGTAAAGGCGACGCGTTTTCTGCGTCGCAGGCGTTTTTACACGTAGTCGCGTAAAGATGGTCGCGGGTTTTAACAGAAGATTGTACAAATTGCACGACTTGCAAAGTGACGCTGTCACCACACGACCACTGCCAACTCCCAACTTCGTCGACGCGTGAGAATTGCGGCTCCAGCGCACGTCCAAACAGCACAAACACCACTTTTCCGCTGCCGAACACAACGGAGGCGCCCTCCGTTCGCAGACGCCTTCGTTCCACCCGATTTTTCCTTGTTTTCGTGTCCGCTACGCGTGGTGCACCTCACTGCGGCTGGGGTAGTTTGTCTTGGGGGACGGTAGGATACTCACGTTTTTTCGCAATAAAAAATTCCGCGCTCTTCCACACGACACACAGGCGCTGCTTCACATTCAGCGAACCTCCCGATTCGCGGCAGAACGTCAATATGGCGGCGCGAGCGGCGTATACGTACTTTCGTGCCACACTCCGTGGTGCCACGTCTCGGCGCTGTGAGCACGGCGCCCTGGTTGGAAACAGATGGGGGAGTGATCACGTGACTTGTATATTTATGGCGTAAAATTCAAAAATTTCGACGTAAAAGCGCCGAAAAAGCACAGAATCGTCCTGAATCCTAACACAAACGTACACATAACTATATTCTACAACTGATTGATCAATTTTAAGCTGTAGTATCGCGATTTTATGATGATTTATGCTCGTTTAGTTTGATTTTTTTTTTTCAAGTTGGCAACACTGAATGCGTTTAATCAATCGCCGTTGCTTTTGTGACGTCGAGTGGGAGGCACGAAAGGCGAAGGTGAAGCAAACGTGGAATACGCATTATCTCGCTTTAATTTCCACATGCGCAATTGTTCCGTCCCTCTTTTGGGTTCGTTGAATTTTATTTACGACTTTCTCGACGCGTTTCTACATTCATTTTTTCCGCTTGCTTGCTTGCCCTTTCTCGAGAGATGTCATTTTAATTACTTCTACAATTGCGCATTTAAATTTAACCTCAAAACTTTTATACTCTAGTAGTGTTAACGGTGTTTTCCGAAAGTTAACCTAAATTCAACGATGCCATACCCAGAATCACCGTTTGGTGACACTTTCAATGATGACGTTCTCATACCATCATCAGTTTTAATTGATAATAAGGTATTTCAGTCTAAAAAACGCAAAACAAAGTTATAGTGGTTAAGATTGCATTTTTAGGAAGATATTCTTAAAAAGTTGAAGAAATGGTTGTGTCAGACTCCAAATATCACGACAATTCGCATAAATTCCAGTAAACCCAGTATAGAAAAGGCAATTAACCAACAATTAATGGGGGTAAGTAACTTTTGTAAATAACCTAAAAATATTTAACTTACATAACCTCCCAAGCTGTAAATCTTAATCTAACCTTTTTTTTCATATATTCCTATTTTTGCTAGATATACTGTTCAAGAAATATTACACTCCCAAAGGTATTTAAACATAAAGAACTAGATATGTTAGTGATCGAACATGTTGATGTACAACAATTAAATTTGGAAAAAGTGCGTAAAGAAGTGATCATCGACTGTAAATGTGCCACGGCTGTCTTACGAGGTGCTCATATTTTTGCTCCAGGTGTTGTTGGGATGACTAAAGGTATTCCATTCTTTATAACCTTGAAAATTCGTTTTTAATAGTTTTTATTTCTTAAATTTTAGATTGTGGCAAAGGCGATAGAGTCTCCATTTATGTGGATACAAACCTAACCAACAAATGTAAAAAGGGTTATGCGACACTCTGGAATTCATCTAGGAAACATTTCATTGCGAATGGCATAGTTAAATTGACTAGAGCTGAATTGTTTTGTTTGGATCCTATTAAAACGTAAGTTTTATTTTATTTTATTTTTCAAAAAATTATTTTTATTTAATTGTAAAATAGAGGAATAGCTGTGGAAATAACAGACAGTATAAGTGGTTGCCCACCGTTGAATCACACAATGTTGCATGAATACTCGGCGATGTTGCAAAATCTCCCTTCGATTGTCGCCGTTGAATGTCTGCAACCCAACAAACATGGACGTATCCTCGACATGTGTGCAGCGCCTGGAGGTAAGACAACCCATATTGCTGAGTGTATGCAATCGGATGGGTTTCTAATGGCTGCTGATAAAACGCCACACAAAATTTTGCAACTTCGACAAAACTGTGAGAAATTCAAGATTAAAAACATTCGAATTGAGTGTATTGACTGGGTGAAGCCTTCACCCAAGATGGCGGGAGTATTAGAAGATGTTTTGAAGCAGAAGTTTGATGCGATTTTACTTGATGCACCTTGCAGTGCTTCTGGTAATCGTCCCCAACTTGTCAACAATGATTCAGAGGTAGTTCTAGGGAGTTTCGTTGCTATACAGAGGAACTTAATACGTTTGGTATGTTTTTATTCTCTTGTAAATTTTGATAAATTTTGCTAGTTTATTATGTTTGTAATTTAGGCTGTTGATATGTTGAAACCAGGCGGAGTGCTCGTCTACAGTACTTGCTCGGTTGCAGTACCTGAAAATGAAGGTATAGTATCGTTTGCTGTCAAAAAGTTACAGGTGGAATTGATACCAGCAGCTCCAAAGTTTGGTTATGATGGTTTTCCTTATGAAGGGATTGTTCATCCAGAGTATTTACAACGATTTGGACCCAGTTATCAATCAGAATTAAATGTTGATGATTGTAATAACTCTATTGGTTTCTTTATTGCTAAATTTAGGAAAACGTATGAAGTATTAATAGAATGAATTGTTTGATATGTTGACTTATTATTCGTTCTAATATGATTTTCACATTTTTGCCAATTACATGTTTGTAATGTAGGCTTTTAATTTGCTGAGCCCTTGTGGAATTCCCGTCTACAGTATTCGTCGCGACTTGGTATTGTGTGATCAAATCATCAACACTCACGGAAATCCTTTAAGATCACAGAGATGACCATGGACTAATGTGATGCAACTTCAATTGGACTCCACACTAGAAAACCCAACTTAGGAAGGTGAACGGAACTAAAAACCAGTAGAGGATAAACAGACAAAAGAGGAACTTTTCACAACATAACAAAACTTAACAGATAATAACATAAACTTGTATTATACACTCTTCAGAACCGTTCTAATCTTCAGTTCAACTCTCCTTAGTACATCCTGACCAAAGAGAAGATAGTTCTCTCCCTCCCAACCACCCCACGATCACAAACACTCTACCTCACACTTCCTCGATCATCCGTCGACCATTCCTCTCTCATTTCAATGCACTCCTTTCCATACCTCTGTGGCCAATGCATTTAGGTCTTGATCCCGCAGCTTGAACTAAAAGGTAAAACGGGAAAACGTCTTTTGTCATCACGAGATCTTCGGCTACATTCATGTGAGTTTTGAAACAAAACTTATTGTCAATACAAGACATTTCATACATCTAGTACCCTGGGTTATGAGAATTCACATTCTTCTACCCCTCCCATTCGTACCAAACCTTTTTTTTTGTGTACCTTGCAACAAAAGTTTTGCTTTTTACATTTATTTAAAATTAACAACAGTCCGGTTTATAGTATTTCTCATTATGGGTACCAATACCAGACAGTTTGATTTTATAATTCAAGCCTGGTATTTGTGTGGTAAGGACTATCTCCTCTTCAAATTTCCTCTGCATTCTAAGAACAATAATATTTGGCGTTTTCGGTTTAAATACCAGATATCTGATACTTACTGGGGTATAAAAATGAAAACCAAATCATAAAACATAGGAAAGTCCTTTCTACCTGGTTCTATAACACCATGTTTTGTAGTGGTCCGGAAGAAATCACAGTCTTGTAATGTCAGTTCCACTCGACAAGCTAGCATAAATGAAGATTATAGTTCCCCACACTCTGTTTTGAAATGTTAAGAAACTTACAAGAGTAATTCTTTACAGTACAAACCAATTTGGCAACATTACCAATATACACCATACCAAACTCTAGTTGATTTGAAAATTCCAGATGGGGAAAGAATACTCTCACCATAAGTTCCACAGTTTGTCTAAGGAATCCCCGTTGTTCAATATGCAAGTATTTCACCAGGGTGAATGTCGATGTGTTGAAATCCATCCCCGAATAGTACTCGACGTCTTCCGTGGATTCATCAAAAAGACATTTGACCATGCGAGCAATGTCCTTCGGGTGTAGGGTGTAACTGACGGTGAGCTGAGCACAATCACTGGGTATGATTTCTGCTTTGAACCAACGTTGGCCTTCGTCGTTGATCTCCATGGTGATATTGGTTCCGGGACGAGGTTCGAGTGCGAACGGTGGATCCATGAAGAAGCGGACATCTGCCTGGACAGCGTGTAAATTTTTGAAAGTGAGATGTACTATCTCCTTTGTTCGTCCGGCGGCAATGACACGATCGGCGAAGAAGGCAAATCGCAGATCGTCGTCCATCATGTCCAGTGTGAGGACGGGGAGGTCGAGACACGCGGTGATCTTCGCTTTGGCAGGATCATTGTCGTGGCCAGTTGGGCGTTGAAAGAGGAGTGGATTGCAGCGGTCGTGGTATGGCAGGTGAAGGTAGCCTATAAGATAGGCTTCAATGTCTTTACGATCATAGGACGTAATGAATGATTTCGGGTTGACTCCAATTTTGATTGTGGTTGTTTCCTGTGGTGGGATTTGCATCTCTCTTGGATTCAGCTAGAAATTATAAGATATGTTAAGCTGGAATACCTTCAAAGACTAAAACAAGTCTGGAGAACAAAGGAATGAGAGTGTAAAGGATTCTAGAATTGAAAACCTCTGAAATGGAAGTGGAGGTAGGGCTACTATCAATGGTCTACAGATCTTCCCATATTCTCATCACCACATCCTAGTTGTTAAACCCACATTCCTTTCGATTTGATCCATGCATGCCCCCCCCCTTTTTCCTTTTAGAAGAAGCCCAAGTATTTGAATCTCCCTCTTCTATGACCTCTCCTTCCAAAGCAGCTCTTCCAATCTGTCCCATCTCCTTCCTTGCACACCAGCCACTTTTGTCTTCTACATTCAGACTCAGACTCTTTCTATCTAGGTGCTTCAGAAGCCTAGTCCTCTTTCCAGGCTTTCCTATTCATACACCGCATTATAGATGATGCAACAGAAGAAGGGAGAAACCTTACCTACTCTCCTCAGATACCACCAGATACCTACATATACCACATCTACTTATGAAATGTTGCGAGCCCTACTCTAGATGGAATTCATGGAAAATGGCAGGAGGAATGGAGCGAAGCGACCAGGGAAAGGTGGACCAGACGCCTTATCCCCGATATAAAGCCATGGCTGGGACGGAAACATGGGGAAATCACAAGATGGATGTCGTAGTTCTTAACACGAAATGGATGCTTTAGGAAGTATCTCTTCAAAATTGGAAAAGACGCCACTCCGGAATGCAGATACTGCGGGGAAAAAGTCACAGCGGAGCATACTGTATTCCAATGTCATCAATGGAACAGCGCACGAAAGGTCTTGCAAAAATGGATGGGCCAAAAAATAGCTGTCGATAGTATCGTAACACTGATAATTGACCACGAGCATTGCTGGAAAGTGATAGATAACTATATCTTCGAAGTTCTCCGACAAAAACAAATTGACGAAAGCATGCTTGACCAGTATACCGGGTAAGCTAGATATGTCAGACGATAATGATATATCGATATATGTTTAAATCGATGTTTTAAATTTTTCGATATATCGATATCGAAATATCGTCTTGAAAATATCGATAATATCAATATCGATTAAATAGAAATTTCATAGGAACGCCATCTGTATATGGGTTTCATCAAAGTAGATCAATGTAGCAACGATATTTATGTTAATCTTAAGATTCCAACAAATATCGATTGATTAAGATTATTATATAGAGCCTAAAACGAGGAAAAATTGCCAATTTTGAAATTCTCAGAATACTTTTCAGATGGCGGATACGTCAATGACATGTCAAAACGGTATCAAAAATGTCGATACCGATATATCGATAATATTGAAAATGAAATTATCGATAAATATCGAAATTTTGAGGCCGATATATCGATATTTGTCAATATCGATATTTTTTTGACATGTTTAAGGTAAACGATGTAACAGTCCTAGTCCCTGATATACCAAACTGGCAGTCCCGGGTGGGAATTTTTTTTCACCGAAACTGATAAGCGTACACCACCGTGTGCAGATCACTACACTTCCCTATCAATACATTAAGGCCACTTGTTCCGGTTAGAAATACGCCGGCAGCGTCTTAAAAAAAATTATGAAATGTTAAATGATCGATGAGCCGCATAGGTGGAACACAAAATAGGAGAAGTGAAGAATAAAATACCAACCTTAAAAATCCGATGATCACTTCTCCCAACACATTTCCCATGCAGAATCATAAGATTTCCCTGCATAGTTTGTTCCTCCTCATGCCCATCGTCATCATCCGGATGGAAAACATCGAATATCACCGTGATCGGTTCGTTTGCCCGCTCCTCATGCGAATGTCGCATAAATACATGCCACACCACATTTACCGGAATCACGGACGTGTTCCTTACCTGCAATCTTCGAATTTCGAAATTCGACTGATACGATAACGTTCCAAATCTTAATATCGCCGTTTTGTGAATATTGTTAATCCCAATGGGAAACTCTAATGGGATTCCAACAACTTCAATGAGAGCACTTATCTTCAATGGGAGGACATTATTGATATCAATAATCAAGTCTTCTTTGTAGGTTCCCCAAGTATTAGCATACACAGTTACGACAACTTCAGATACCCCATAAGGTGGCAGCTCCAATTTGCCATCTTCAAAATTATAATCTATAAGGATCCCGTGAGGTCCCACACGTTTCTCATATATTGCCTCATCTGTTATATAGTGTAGGTTCTTTAAGACGTTATCAAATTTTGTTGGAGTGTAATCCTTCGCGGGGAAATTCTGTGCTGTAATTGTGATTTCTCCGAGAATTGGACTACGGTTCTCCAGTTTTATGGAAAAATTGTGCAATTTCCGTTGTGGAACATTACAGATTTTGATTATATGTTCAGACATATTTTCGAATCCGTATGCAGAATATCTGTAAATAAGTTAAGCCTATTGGGTACATCCTTTGCCTATGGGATATCTGGATTACCTGCAACTTGAAGGTGTGGAGACAGTTGTATCACTACTAAATGATGATATAGTTGAATCTAACTTCACCACGGATGACGCCTCCGTTTGAAAATAATGAGGTTCCAAGGATTTGAGATAGTACACCAAGTCTGGGGGTAAGACACTCATATCCATCTCCATGTGCATTCCATTTTCCTCTTCGTAGTTCCTTGGAAAGGCCAATTTCTCGTAATCCTCCTCAGGAGGAGCCATGGCGAGAAAATCATCGCAGGTTTCTGTAGTAGACTGATCATAGGACTCAGCAATACATGGAGGCCATAGAACTTCTTTCTGCCTACCATCCTTATCTGGTGGAAGAATTACTCTAACAAAGATATCATCAACAGCAACCATCACGGTGAGGACAGTGGGCGCAGGTTGAATGAAGTCTGATGATCGATAAGGATTTCTATCGATGTAGGAAAAGTCCATGAAGATGTTGTCCAGGATACCGCTCTTCAGCGGTGTGATAGTAACGCCAATCTGACATGAACCCGATCCCGGGATTGAAAAACTGCAAGGGGCTACAGTAATCTTGACTTGGTCTGCATCATTTCCATAGAAACCTGTATATTCAAAGGCAACTGAGGAGCGTATACTACTGTGGAAGCACACTGTATACGTGTGGGGTATACCCAAGTTGAGGGCTTCAGGTGGAGAGAGGATCGCACACTGAGAGTACTGGGTATGCAGTAGGACATCTACAGTTCCATTTGTAATTTCATACTGCACAGTCATACGACACTCTTCGGACAACTTATTGCCCCAATAGGAATACAAAATCAAATCGGAATTCCAGTCGGAGGGTACCTAAGTAAACGAGAAGTATCTAAGTAAACTGTAAAAAAGTTTTGAGTTTAATCAGAAGCCTTCCCAGAAAAAAAAACTTTTGTATCATAGGGTCCCCACCCCAATGTGGATCAATCAGATAGTAAGTGATCCATGGGGACATCACTCATATTGGTCTAGTTCAGGCTTCGGATAGGCCTAAGTGCTTTATCTAGAGGTAGGTTGCCTTGCAATTTTGGGATAAATAGTTTTGCCGCAATTACAACTCATTGGATACCTCCAAATAAGCTATGACATACCCCTAGGGTACTCGTATCCCAGGTTGGGAACATATTATCAACATCAGAAGATTATCTAGATCAGAAAAGACTTCTTTAAGTATCTGGGGCAAATTTTCCCTATCGGGGACTCTTCGTTTGAGGACTTGGGTCAAATTTGTCTCGTTGGGATCGTTGGTCCGTCAAGAACTGATCGGTATATAGGTTTGCCATTACTGATCTAAATTTTGGTATAGGCCTTGTTCTACGACTAGGTTTAATTCTAGATCTTTATCTCAAGGTAGTTGCTCGTGGGTTATTATTCTTACCCATATGTGGTGGTACCCATTAATATTTGTCTTCCATTTTTGGTCTAAATCGGTATAGAATCTATGGCATACCTCTAGGATACTCGTATCTCAGGTTGGTAACAGATTATCTATATCAGAAGATAAATAAAAAAGATCATCTAGATCAGTAAAGACTTCTTTAAGTCACATTTTCCTTGGATCTACGAAAATTCACCGCCGTAAAATCACCGTCGTAAATTCACCGCGGTAAATTTACCGCTAGGAAAAATCACCGCTCTTTAAATCACCGCGAGTAAAATAACCGCGTGTCCCCTTAACTTCGCTCTCTTTAAAAACGCTCTCTTTTTAAACGAGCAACTTGTCTTATCCTCTATGAGTCAATCATTGTTAAGGAATATCTCGCAATTAATTACAAAACAAGTTCTATCAACTACGGTTTGATAACCCATGAGGCACATCCACGAATGTGCTGAGGAAATGCTGAGCAATTAACTCCTTAACGTTTATTGTTAGTTCGGTGAGGAACGCGGGCACCAAAATATTCTGTATATATGTGATTGTATTAACGTTGGACGCCTTCGTTTTAGACGTCAATTTCATTTAAATTAATTCTATATAATACTTTTATATATAATTATATGTAATATTTTTGTTTACAGAATAATACGGAATTTTCCTATCGGAGATTTTTAGCAGCGGTGAGTTTTCGCGCGGTGAATTTTCGTAGCAGTGAATTTACCAACGGTGATTTAGTAGCGGTGATTGTACCACGATGATTTTACCGCGGTGAATTTACTGGCTCCCATTTTCCTTATCTGGGACCCTTCGTTTGAGGACTTGGGGCAAATTTGCGATCGTTGGTCAGTCAGTAACTGATCTATCCTACAAAGGTCACCATTACTGAATCTAGATCATCTTTTAGTCCTCGTTCTATGACTAGGTTTAATCTTCAGATATTTATTTAGGTTTAGATGTAGCATATTGTCCTATAGGTCAGGTAAACCTTTTTGGGACTTTGGTTTATTTTCTCAGTTCCCTGAGGCTTCCTTGAGGTAACTTCAAAAGTTTAACTTGGGTCAGTAACTGACCAATTAAACTGATATACGCACCATTGCTCGCACTTCATACAAAATCTCAACATCGCCACAATCTAAATTCCGGGCAGTTAACGAAACTTCGTTCTTCTTAGTTGGGTCTATGTCCGATTTAAACTGTTCCCGTATCTCCCAATTCATACGAATATCGTTCCTGTTGATCATTTTGAAACTACGCTGATACACATTGTTGATGGTCAGTAGACCCATGTTGAGCACTCTCCGATTGAATTTCAAATGAGGTGGTTCCACTCTTATGGGTAGTTCAATCGTCCGAAAGTATTCGCCTGCAATACTGACCCTGGAATTGAAGGAAATATTGAGGAATAATTCTTTGAAAGAACCGTAAATAACTACGTAATTTTCTCCATGCTGGAGTCATAAGAATTGATGTAGATGTAGGCTTCAAACTCAAAAGGAACCCTTGGGGAAATTTTAAAAACCTCGGGTTCTACGAAAACCCGTTGGCCATGATACTTATTGCTCTCCCACCGACCAGCCATCATAATCGAATGATCACAGTCCACATTCAGCATAAATTCGCGTTTTATATGCGTCCCGTGGTTGTAACGGAATGATCCAAATATATTCCGTGGCGTTATTAGTATTCTCAGGCCCATCACGAAGCATACCAGATTAATCTGGAAGACCTGAACGTCCACAACGTTCATATTTTTGGAATTGCGACGTCGATCGAGGACAGTAAACTGCTTATTCGTCTTGGATAGTCGCACTGCACACTCTGGGACGTCTTCAATGATAAACCTGCAATCAGAAGTGTGCTGCTTTTCAATGCGAAAAACTGAAGCTGACCCTACTTAGCTGTTGCAGCGTAGAAAGCTTCTTCGGTTTGTTGGGGATTCAAATTGATCCGAAATTCCAACTTCTGATACGGAGCGAGAGTGTTTCCGAAGCCTTTGTGTTCAAAGTTAATCTGATCTAAGTCCATATCATAGATCGTGATATGAGAATAGTCTTTCTTATCAAACAGCACCGGCTCCCAGCGGAATTTCAAACTGACATTGGTATTATTCTGAATCTCCAAGTCCTTTGATATATCTTGGTTGCACAAAGTCTTGCCGAGGTAGAAGATATCACTAGGTTGAACGGTTAGACCTTCCTCGGCGTTCTGATTCGCCCTCATTCGGGACTTCTGCTTCTCCAGGTGCAAGAGATATTCGAAAATCAACTCATCGATACAGTCGCCTGAGGAAGTCGCCTTCGCATCGGTAGACTGAAAGGAAAACTCCGACGGCGTATTGATATCATCCTTAATGGAATCGGATATGTCGGTTCCTGTAGCGAAATTTTTCATCAAGATCAATGAATGTGAAATATTTGATTCTTTCACGATAGTCGTATAAGAATCATTTTCGTCTATGGTTGAAACAATTGGAGTATCCTCGAAGATATATTTGAAAGCAGTAAGGAGCTACAACAGATTTCTTAGATCTTCATTTTATATGTGGTGAAATCGGATACATTGGAAGTGTCACACGTAACTGAATACTCATCAAAAATGATCACATCAGCAACGAAGTCCAGGGATTCCCAGGTCATATTATCACAAACCAAATTCAGATTATCCACAAAAGTATCACTCTTAGATCCGTAAAAGTCAATCTGGAGGACGATAAATTCCTCTTTCTCAAGGCGAAAATAATTGGGGGAAATTGAGAATTCGCCAAAGTTAAGCTTGAGATCTTCGTTCATAGACTGCAACATAGACCAATAGAAGGATATCAATGGACCTAAGCAAAATACTTAGGTACATTGATATCCTGTGTAAACCATTGTTCTTCAGTCATGATAAAGAAGGTTCCTGGGCCACCGATATTCGTAACAATCATATAGACATTCAATTGCTCTCCAATCAGGCAAGTCCCACAGTCTATGGTATTATTCAAGGCTTCAGCACGAACAAAATCGATCACTGGGTTCATTTTCGGTTTCCATCCACCCCGAATAAGGAAAGCAATCAACGATGGCATCTCCCTGCAGCAAACGAACTTGATGCCACAACCATTTACTACAAATTCCTCCTCGGTGTCTAGGTAAATGTTCGTTTTGAAGTAGACTGTGAATGTGGTACTCATTCCAGGGTACAGCTTCAATGACTGAGGACACAAGACTGGCTGCACTGTGAAGAAACCGTGTACGCTTGACTTTGGTATGATAATTTGCTGAGTCACTGGGCTAACATTTTGTAGCCGAAAACGCTGCTTGTAGGTCTTGTTCAGTTGGTAATCTTTAAAGGTAACTTCCTCTTTGTCGAAGCAGAGTTTCGATGGGAGTCGTATTAGCTGGGAAGTACCTGAACTATAATCCGACTGGGTACTAAAGTCTTTATTAGATGATTGAGGTTTGATGATTGGTGGTAGTATTTTAGAGTTGTCTTTAATTTTCCGCTTCCCAGGATCTTTAGTATCTCCAATACTGGATGAGATTTTTAATTTACTGGTATGTTTCTTCTGTTGAACCTGATTTTGCCTTGATGTATCCATCTTGGCAGCGCGAGACCTCAATGGTTCCTTCCTTATGATGTGTCCTTTAGCAGAACCTTTCTTGGTAGGTTTAACTTGACGCTTATCATAAGTAAAATCTGAAAATATAAGTGGTCTGAAAATCCCTAGGATGAACTAAAGTAAACAGATATTGGAAGTTATGGTGGTAGTGGAGTGGACCAAGGAAATGAGCTTTTTCAAGGAACGCCACACCATAATATTCCAAACAAAACTAGCCGTTATTCTATGGTGCTTCATCATGATTATGGAGATGGTCCAAAATTATAGGCCTATGATATTGGGTCTCTCAAACGTTCTCTGTGTACCTTGGCAGGGCCCAGGTCTTTTATAGTAGCAAGTCACAGACCTTAATGATCAGCACAAGGTCTGTGGAATTTATCTGCCTGAGAAACTGGCTTAAATAGAATCAAGAAGAAAGTCATTGGTCCTACATTCTAGCTCTTTGGAAACCGGAAGGCCTGTCAACCTAGCTCAAATGGATTCAAAATGGCGAGAGCATTTGCTCACAAATGACTCCAATTATTCATTGCCAAGGACACCACACGGAAATTTCTTGTGCAATATATAAGCAGTACCAGGAGAGAGCTCACAAGACTCCTTACTTCCAAAGGCCACTGGAAGCTAAAAAAGCACTTCCACCAGTATGATATCACCCTTGACTCATGGTGTCCACAGTGCAATTGAAGTGATGGGTCACCTTACCACTCTCTCTGCACTAGGTTGGGTAAGACTCTAAATGGTATCGGAGACCAGGGTTTAATGGGAACATAGCATGACACCCCCCTCATCCAAAACAAACACTAACCCTACTTAGACAACTACTAACCTAGCTTCTGATAAAATTTAGAGGGCAGTAGATCCTGGCTTGTTATCAACCCATACTGCTTAACATCAGTCTGATCGATTTGAGGAAATATCGAGGGCCTCTTCAGTTTTTGAAGATCTTTCTTGACGGGATCAGCATTACTTAGTTCCTCACATTCTCTTTGGAAAGCCACAGCATTCAAAGCTAGTTTCTTTTCCACAATCTGTAAAGCTTCTATTTCTAACTTTGATTGCTCTATAACCTGAAAATGCCTAGATGGATTATATTTGCCAGATACCTACAAGATTCTATACTTGATTTATTTTATTCGCTGTGAGAGCATCAACTCCCGAATCAACGTTGAACGTGGCCCAGTTCTGTAAAATATTTTCAGGAATAGTTGGTTCCTCCAGAATATCATGGAAGACCTCCCTGAGAACAGAGGAAGCATCATGGTTGGCAGTAATAGGGCGTGGGATTATGGGAATTGTGGGCTTTTCTCGTTTTCTTGGGTCCATCTTATATTGAAATAACTGGACTATAAAATGAGACGTAAAATACAAAAATGCTTCTGTTTTGACAATTGTCAATTGTAATATTTCAGTCTAACAATGTAATCAAAGTTCATTATTACAAAACAGGGATAGTGATATCAGTAGGTGGCATATTGATAGTTGCAGCAATAATAGGCACATGCTGATCCTTCCTTATACAGAAAACTTTAACGTGGCGCAAACTTTGACCATCCACGTCCACTTGTAAATTTGCATTGGTGTCTACCTCGGGTTGTATCTCTTCCACTTTGGTCTCCACCCGATAGGTCAATCCAGGTGGAATTAAGGGTAACTAAAATGGAATCAGTCAAAAGTTGTTCCAGTTTTTTCTCTTCTAATATGCATAGTCAATTCCTGGGACCTCCTCAAACTAATTGTAAGCTATTCCCAAGAAACGACTATGGATATCTTGGAATGATGTAGCAACAAACTGGAATTAGGTATGTGGTGAGTTGGTATAACTCTGGCCGGACGTGGAATACTATCGACAGATCCATTAATGGTTTTGCAGAATTCATATTTTGCAAGTTAAGAATCAGCGTAAAATTGGGACCCAAGCCAAGCACCTGTGCTGATATCTTTACCAGCTCCTTCTCATTGCCAAGACCAGTCGTATCTGATAGAGAGTGAGCCATAGCTCGTGCAGCATTAAGTCTAAGGCGAATTAAGTCCTGCTGGAAATTTCTGTGCATTTCTGAAAGCACCAACAAAGTCAGGTACCAGATCAGGTACTTAAGCAAGTTTTAAGATCGGACATACCAACTGCATTCTGCCGTTCTCTAGCACTCTGCTCAAGGAACAATTTTGATCTCTTTGGTAACGGAAGTGGTTTATTCTGTACCAAAGGTATGTTGACGTCTTGTTTGTTAAGATTAAAGTCGGCGGTTCGTTTGAGTATCTTCAAATTTAGTATTCCGGCTAAAATCATCAAGTTATAAATAGTCAGTGAAAAGGAGTTACTCATACTCATCGTAATTAGGACTAGCACATGTTCCTCTTGGCCCATTCGACCGAAAATAATCACGGATGGCGAATCGGCTGCCTTAAAGTGGTCGACAAGATGGCGGCCTTTGTAAATCTGCACCGCACCTTCTTTCATTCCAACAGCGAGGAGAGAAGTACTCAGATGTTTGAGTGGAATAACACAGAGGCATGTTATAGGTTTCTTCATTTCAATAGACCATAACTTACTGCCCTAAATGTAGGCACTATTACTTCGAGTCTTTAATACAGGTTAGACCTAACCTAACTTACCCGTTTCGAGTATGAGGTCAAGACTTGATCTGAGGTAGCCACCAAAATAAAATTATCCAGAGGAACTACCTGAATGTCAACAATGTTCTTTATAGTATGAAGTAGGATCTTCCCTTCAAGGTATCCTCTTCTCAGGAGTGTGATATGACCCTCCCGGGTAGCAATGACCAGTCGGAACTCTACATCAAAGAAGCCTACTGCTCTCATTACACACGGAGATGCACTAGAACTGCAGACACTCGCCTGAAAGACTTCATTTAAACATCTTGGTCTAGTGTAGTTTGAAGTGATACCTGATGTAAGATTTGAAAGTTTAGAGGATCCAAGAAGTAAACATGTCCTGCTTCCGTTCCCACAATAGGGCATGCTGGTGTAGTCAATTCATTACTCGATCTTGGAATAGTAGCAATGCAGGTGATCGGTGATTGTCTCTTCAAAGGTATGTTCTTGTAACTCTGTATGAATTCTGGGCACTGTTCCGGTGGTAAATTAATAAGGTGTTGTGATCGTGGTGTGAGGGTATTATAAGGTACAGTTCTAAGAGTGTCTACTAGACTGCCAACTGTCTGATGTACATGATCCGGTAGTTTAGTCCAAATGTCTGCTTCCAATGGAGAGACGGGTAGACTAGGGACGGAGAACTTAAAGAATGGTTTGGTGTTTTTGTAGATTAAGAGGTCTAGGCCACAGGCTATTCCAACAGCTAGAACAGAATACATTTTAACTGGGGAATTGACATTCGTGGTGAATCTATCTAAAAATATTTTCAATCAAACATGAAGCTAAGATATGGGTCTGGGCCTGGGCTTGGACCTGAACTTGGTCTTGGACCTGGACTTGGACCTGGACCTGGACCTGGACCTGGACCTGGACCTGGACCTGGACCTGGACCTGGACCTGGACCTGGACCTGGACCTGGAC
>WSZQ02000015.1:1403706-1423664 GCA_019419845.2 Weissflogia rhopalogaster
ATTTACAAGTTTCGAGTTTAAATCCAAGTCTGTTTTATTCGCGCGTTTCACACGTCTTTTTTTCGTTTTGTGGTAGATTGTCCCTCACATTTCAGAGGCGTCGATTACCATCGCTCGCGCACACATTTTGACACGTACGCACTCACATAGATGAGCACATTAGCGGTGGTGGTGGAAGCGGCACATGCCGATACGTGAGCACGTCCTAGCTATGCGGTGGCGGCGGCGGCGGTGGTGGAATCGTCGGGAGCAACGAGCGTCGCGACGACCCAAGCATTACTGAGCGCTGAATCGCTGACAGCGCTATATCGCGGCGGTATCTGTAAACATCCCCTTCTTTTACTTCTTCACCAGTTCGACGGGGGAGGCCAACACCCACACTTTTTCGGCCGGAGTTGATGGATGAGTATCGCCGCTTTTATTTCGGTCGAGCTGTGCGCCGTGTTTTTTTTTTTCCTACGCCACCAAGGGTGTTAATTAGTGTAACGAAATTAATTTGTTGTGTGTTTTTAACTGCAACTTGCTGTGAGTCATCACTCATCATCTAATAAAATTGCCATTTACGCCAGCGAAAACTATTTGAAACTATTCCGTGACACGCGAAAATGTTGTTTAATTGGATTAAAACTATATTTGCTAGCATTTTTACGTTTTTGTGACTTTGCATTAAAGATATAAGAGTTAAACCAAACGGAATGCCATGTTGGTTGCCTGTTTTACGTGAGTAGTGTAGATTATACCCTTAAAATTGCAAAGCAAGATTTAAGTCCGTTATAATTTCTGAAATACTTTTTCCAAAGTTATCGGCAATTACGTGCGACCAGTAAAAAAAGGAAGTTGAAATTTATGATCATCTTGCAATGGCGACTTTTCGGGGAAAACGATCGCAATCCACCAACTGAGGGTCAGCCGGTAAAAAATAAACCCTAAAATCGACGCCTGTATTTTATAACCCTTTATAATAGTGCCGCATAAAACGATTTCGAATTTTATTTCACGCTGTACATGTATTTATAGACAGTTAAAAGACGTGAATCATACATTGCAATGTCCATTTCTATTCATAGCTATAAAATGGGAATAAAAAGGATTCAAATATTTAAAAAATGAGAAGATACTTAATAATATTTATAGTGACCTGATCAGAATCAGGGGTTGCTAATTTTATGTACCTTTCTTTCAGAACATTATCTCTCTCTCTCTCTCTCTCTCTTCAGACATACATAATCCAACGCGAATTTTTTTACCCAAATTAAAAAAGTGTAACTATTCTCACAAATTAAACAAGAACAAAATTAAGTTTTAGAGTAATGAGCTCTATTATCGTTTGAAATTCTTTTATACGTAAATAGAACGTATGGAAGAGGAAAATTCAAAATTTCAACTTCTTAAAATATGTATTCACTACGCTTGATTAGTTTTATTGATTCAATATGTATTCAAATGTAACACATGTGGAATGGCAGTCGTGAATTTCGCATTTTCGGAGCATTCAAAGCAATTAGAACACATTCCTAAGAACGTTTGAACGTTTGAACCGAATTCTAAACATAGCTTCCAAGCTTGTACTTCCCAAGTTCACTGACTAATGAATCATACACCCACAGCGGGTGCGATTATGTTGACCCTTGCCGCCCCCAAAACCACCACCCACCATATAATTCAATTCTATATTAATAAATCTTAATATGTTTTCACACGCGCGTAAATGTTTGTTGCCGCCGCCAAAGCTGTGCAGCCGTTTATTGGTTTTCGCTTGAGTATGTTTAACCACTGCTGGCGGTCATTAATAAGCGACACTTTAGGTGGTAGTTGATTAAAGGCAAAATTTATGCGTTTACTTTTCGCCGAATCACCCGCTATGCCATCGCCTAGGAGGGTCATTTACGAACCCCTAAAATGGTCCCACCTGTTGTTTTGTTGTTTCACGTAATTAAACAAATTCCCACACGTGCCGCCGTGGCATTGTCACATGTAATATATTCAGCTATAACTTATTACGCGCGAATCAACATCCAGCCGTCACCACTGGCGTTTCGTGTTAATAAATATATTAATACATTATAACCCTTTTTAATATAAAAAAGCACTTGGAAAAGTAAAAGTAATGAAAAGTATATGACAAGCAAAAAATCACTATTCATCAATGCCACGTTCTTTTGCATACTATATAAAAAGAGCTTTTATTAAGTGTTAAGCAAAAAAGGTACGCATTTTTTTTATTTAATTGCGTATCGTCGGCATAGTTTCAAACTTTTGTAATTTTTCACCGCAAAAAGGTATTTAAAAAGTTTATTAAAATACATGCTTTTTATGAAAACTGGAGATACCTGCAAATGTCAGAAAATGTGTAATTATTTGTGCAACCAGGCTGCAAACCGTGTGATCATGTTTGCGAAACTTTTGTTTTTGAGAATTTTACGCTGGCGAGGAGCTTGGAAAAGTTTGCCCAGGGACTTGTGCGTCTGCGACGTCAGTGCGTAAGTGCGCTGAACGATGAATTAAATTATGTTTATATGAAGGGAGTAATTAGTGGCATACACATATTCGCAAATGAGTTGGCGACGGGCGAAGAGCATGTAGGGCAAATTCTCGGTTCCATTTATATAATGTTTGCGGTAACTACACCAATGTGCCTGTAATATGTTATTTTCCACATCTTGAATCTGACTGGGTAAATATACTATCGTTTTATATTGCGTGCTTTTCGTTTTAATTTAATGAATTCCAGAAATTCCATTTCATATTTTATTCATTTCTAATGCTTGTTTATACAAATTAAAATTTCATGTAAATATTGAATGTTTAAAATTAATTGTAATAAAATATAACGAAGCATCAGTAAGTAGTCTCGGTCATGAATATTGCACTGATTTTCATTTATGGAGTTATATGTTCAAACGGACAACGAGAAGAATGACGCCATTTCGTTGCATATCGAAATTTGCAGGTGGTATAACAACTTGGAGAAGAAGCATGCCCCGAAAAAAGATCAAACATAAAAATTACGGCAATATTTAGATATATTTATCCGATATTGTAAAATATTTTCTATTGCCATGAATAATAATTTTCTTCTTTTGTTTCTTCTGGATAACAATCTTCTGCAAAGAAGTACTAAAGCACGAGTGTACAAAACTTCTTTGACTTCTTTGCTAAGTCGCGGATAACATACTCACAAGGAGAGTGTTCCAGTTGTCCAACATCAAATTGAATGAAACTTTTTATACGAGTAGTACATATATAGAAATAACTTGCGTTAATGGGATTTTATGCCGTTTTGAGCCGTTTGCTCAAAAATAATTTTCAAAGCTTGCCACAAATGTAGCATGGTATATATTGCTTTAGCAGCACGTTGAACTGTATCGCTTAGGTGGTGCAATCTGGTGCAATTTGAGGGTTTGCTTTCTGAACCGAGGTTCGCGGGTTGAAAAGAAAAAAAAAGTTCGCACGCAAATGTCTAACCCCCAAACCTTGGATCATTGTTGGACAATTGGAACACTCTCCTTGTCAGAGATAAAGTGAGAAGCGAAGATAGCAGAAAAGAATGCTACGGTGAAACTATCAACGAGTGGGTTACCGCAAGAAAATGTGAAAAGAGAACATCATAATAATGGACCACAACAGGCTAGTTAATATTACAAAGGACCTGATATCAACCGAAAAGCGAACCTAAATCTGAGGAAGAAGATTTTCCATTACCATAAATAATAATAAAACATTATGCAAAATCGTTTTCATGTGGTATCAGGATGTGTTATGACATTTCATAAATTTCTAGATAGAACTTTCAGTGAAGTTGTTTATAAATATCAAATAAATCATTATCTACCACTACTATATGTACCTCTATTACCGGTTACCTCATTCAAGGACTGTTCATAGTACTGGTCACAGCCCTCCACGTTGGGCCTACAAACTATATTCGTAAAAAGATACATGCAACGAATCCATACGACGAGACCGGTCAGTTCGGGTGAAAACTAACGGCTCTATGTTCCAAATAGGAATGATGAGATTATTATTTCTAAAACTCAGTAATTACTTAAATTACAGTAATTCCTGAAATAACTAATTATGAAAACAATGATTCTACAATAAGTTTCAGCCTTCTGGTCAAAAGCACATTCTTTACCATGTAAAATGTGTTATTAAAAATAAATTAAAGAATTATCTAGTATAGTTAAAAACTTTCCCTTTTAGGGATTTTCCATTTAATAACCTTTAAAAACTTTAAATATTCCATAAAAACTTTGCAAATCCCAAAGTTTCAAGTGGAAAACCGACCAAAATATGAAAATATTCCAACTTTATATCCTAAAATCGTGCGCTCATAAACGCAAAGGGGTACATATGAAGTTTCGCAACGACTCGAAACAAGCACAGCGCGAAAATGGACCTAGTAGCCCAAAGTGCCGAATGTGAAGCATACCGCAATGTCTCAAAGCGCGCACGCCGAGCACATTAACAGCTTGGTGGCGTTGCGGTTAAGTACGGGTCTTGGATGGCTGGTTGCCTAGTTTCCTTCCACCAGCCATTTAAGCACCCCCTCTCGCCAAAATGGCCGAATTGTAACTCGCGTAACTCAAACAAACAGGCACTAGGGTCACACGTGGCAAGTGCGGGTGCGCCCCCAAAACTGATACATTTAACACGCGACATATGGGCCTGAGCTGGTTATTTAAGACTTATTTGTTGCTTGATGGTTTCGCACTGACTATTAAGTTACGCCCGAAGTCGAGTGGCTGAACTCGGATAGAGGTTTTGTAACGTCGGTTTCTCGGCTTACTCCGCCTCGTGTCCCGGCTTTCGGTGATGTTTCCCAACCTCGTGCATTATCCACTTATCGTAGAATCCCGAGCCAAACTCAATATTCACTCAGCATTTTCAGGGAAACATTAAAGAATCACAAAAAAGACGTCGCAAAATACGAAAATTTTCCAAATATTGACCAAATAGCGACTCATCTATCGTTTATCAAACTTGAGAAAGTTATAATTGAAGCTTGTTGGGAATTAAAAAGGATTAAACTTGATTAGATACCCTTAAGCTGCGCCGGGTAATTGTATGCTTATATACGCTTATAATTTTATTCGCGTCTAGCGCTGTGCCGCTGGTGATATTCCAATCTTTACTTATCTAATTTCTATTTCTACCCCGCAACTTTCGGCTACAGATGCCGACAAACCGCGCAAACCGACCCAGATAATTAGAATTTAAATCGCGAACAAACTAAATACCACAAAATATGTTTATGTACATTTAAAAGTTGCGCGTCGTTTACGAGTCGCTATATATTTTGGGTAAGCGGGATTAAAGCACTCTCAACCGCAACTTAAAATGAATTTACGCATACACTCTGTTACAATCTGGGATAAGTCTCTATATTTAGCAACTGGCAGTCCAACTGATGAGAAAAATAAACTAGAAAGACGGATAATTAAAAGCAAAGATGTTTACAGACCGATACTGTTTCTTTTCTTTCAAGTCCATGAGAGCTTGTAGATGTACACACACACAAAGTTATTTGATTGTAAGAACTTTTAATTGATAACAGAAACGTTTTATTGTGTTAGCAATAATTGCTTTTTAAATTAATTTAGATGGGAAAATAATAATGACTGAACCAAATGTTTGAGTTTAAGAAAAAGTGTTAAGTTTGTGAAAAAGCAATTAAAATATTGATTCAATACATACTTTATTTGATTGATGGGAAAAAGAGAAATAAACTTATGTATGTATCATTGTATGGATTTTCTGAAATTGTAAATCATAAAACAATACAAGATTCTTTTAGAAAATATACAGGTAGATCCCAAAAATGCTCAAACAATCTGTTCCTACAGGTTTAAGGCATACAATAATCAAATATTTTTAAGGACCTTAATGTTGAGATTCACTGCTCAGTATAACAGCTTACCGTACAATAGAAATGCGCCTAAATACCCCTACCGGTCCAGCATTACTTGCGAATTTTATTAAAACGTTATCAATGCTGAAATATATCCAAAGTAATCTGTGCAATCATGATAAATGAGCAAAACCAACTTCCGGTACAAATAAATTCCCAAAGTTTAGCCATTTGAATACATGTGCCTCGACGTCGCTTTGTTTCTCCCTTTTCCACTCAAAGTAAACGATCTTTTTTCTTCAGAAGAACGAAAAAAGCCTTCCCGGCTCCAGTTGCACGACTTTGAAGCACTCGCCGCGATGACAGCTTCGTACAAACACTGATCCATCATGCTCTCCCGACTGGATTTCCATTCCAGAGCCGGCATCCCTATGATTTGTGATGATTTAACATTCAACACTAAATGATTGATGCGAAACACATTAAATTATATGTTCTTCATTAACTTACATTGTTTAATTATTCATTTTCTGTATCTAGGAATATTACTAGATATTCAATTTGAAATGATGAAATCTAATAGAATAGAGAGAGTTGCATCATGTTGAAAATCAGTGAAACATATTCGATGTTGCAAAAAGTCGTAAAAATTGTAATTGCGTCGGCAATGAAACTAAATGTAAACATTACAAAAGTTTAAATGCCAAAAAATGACCGTCGGCCCACGAATGCTGTCCCCCCAGCCAGCGTTGTCGTGTCGGCAAGGGAGTAATAAAAATAATAAACGTATAATAAAACGCGTAAAAAAGGGATGTGTCGTCTTGAACGCTGACGTTATCCTGAAAACGGTTATATTATATGGTGAATGCGCCTCGTCCGCTCGCCTGTTATTAAATGCAATAATGTTTAGTGGTTCGCTAGTACCAGTATGTATAATGCTACTCCCCGAGTTGCTGAGTGGCGAAATGGCATGGTTTTATGTAAACTAAGCGAAATGCGGAATTCTAATAAAAGGGACCATTGCGAAATTTTATTCCTATCGGCGAATAACATAACAAATGCACTACCTTCATTCCAGCATATATTACCACATTGAAGTTTTATTCATTGATTTTTTATTACAGTTTAATATACTTCTGTATAATGGCAAACATATAAACTTTCAATTAAGTATGTCTTTGATGCGACACGGAGGGGAAGAATTAACCAAAACGCTATACAAATTATTAGCCAAGAAATGTGAATAGGAACTAATACCTGAGGAATGGAATACCAGCACAATATGCCCCATACACAAAAACGGAGACAGACTGGAATGCTCCAACTACCGCGGAATATCTCGTATAGGATGTGGATACAAAATACTACCATAGTTAATCAGCCATAGGTTAAAACCATTAGTAAACATACTAATCGGTGAATACCTGGCCAGGCCTACCATAGATCAAATACACACAGTGAAATAAATACTACAATAAACATAATTTATTGATTTCAGACAAGTCTATGACTCAATCATAAGAGGAAAAATATATGAAGCCTTAACGTCACTAGGAATCCCTTTAAAACTAGTCAAATTAATTAAAAGATGAAGTGAAAATTCAGGACAAACTATCGGAATGCTTCCACTACAATCAAGACCTTGTACATACGCTGTTCAAGTTCGGACCAGAATAGTCAGGTCCAATATCCCCTCCACCAAGATAGCACAGATCATAACATATGCAGATGACATCAACATAATGAGCCGCTCATCGCTCTAGAGACGTAAACGGAAATAAAAGAACAGACTAGAATGATAGGGCTTCAAATAAATATCTATAAGACCTCTACAGCAGTCTCGGAAATACACAGCAATACATAACATAAAAGATGGAATAGTACAAGTCAGAAGGTTCTGATACCTCGGAGTAAACATAAAGGATGATGGTTTAGAGGATTCGGAAATAAATGGGCGAATAATGAGGGCCAATAAAACATACCACTCGATGATGCATATTTCCGCTCAAATCTGACTCATAAATACACCAAGGTCAAGATTTACAAAACAGTAATTAGACCCTTTCTCACCTACGGCTTCGAGACATGAATACTGTCCCAAAGCAATGAGTCAAAACTAGACATCTTTGAGGGGAATATTATAAAACGCATCTTAATCCCAAGATATATATATATAGACAATGCGTAACTGAAATAACCTTCAACAGTCATATTGTATTTGATATTAGCAAAATAAAATTTGTTTCGAAGCGTCATTGAAACGTCAAAATAATGTCCCTCAAAATTCTTTGTCAAAATTATCCACCAGTCCTTAGCGATTCTCTCAGCACTGATACGCGCCGCCGCCCCCACGCTCGCGCCACCCCCGCATTCGCATTGCATACACAACGCGTTGCCCGCCAATGACTATGAATTGAGCACGCGCGCTTAATTCCACGAAGTTTAGATAATGCGATGCCGTCTCCAGTCAACAGCATTCATCAGGCGCACCAGTCCCACCAATCACATCCGGTCGTGGAAAACCCCAAGGATCGCAAGACCGTCCTCGAGAGCCATGGTTACTTTCTAGGCAAGACGATCGGCTCTGGCTCGTACGCCACCGTCCGGGTATAAAACGCTAAAACAGCCGCAGCACGAAGCGCGTAATTAAACGCACGCGCTGTGCGCAGTCCACGCTGAGTTCAAAGTTAAGATCTGCTTCTATTTTATGCACTTTAAGATGGCGCACAGCGAACTCCACGGTGGCAACGTGGCCATTAAGATCGTCAGCAAGTACACGGCGCCGGAGGACTATCTCAAGAAATTTCTTCCACGCGAAATCGAAGTCGTCAAGGGATTGAAGCATTCGAATCTGATACGATTTCTGCAAGCTATTGAGACCACACATAGGTAATTGTTTTCAAATACATCTACCAAGTAAAACAGAATGTAGCTATTTATATTACGTAAAATCAATCATATTAAATTGTATGAATAAAATTTCGATATGTTATCGAATTGTTGATTATACGCATTAAATTGATTGATTTTCGATTTCTTATGTATTTCCCTGGGCAATTACAGAAACGATTGGCAAAGATTTTTACTTTACTGTTTACAGAGTTTATATTGTGATGGAATTTGCGGAGAATGGAAGTTTATTGGACATCATTCGAAAGGAATCTTATATTCCCGAAGGAAAGGCGAGACGCTGGTTTCGCCAATTGGTTGAAGCGATTGAATATTGTCATGATCGTGGTGTCGTTCATAGGTAACCATATTTTTGACTAGCCCCTACAATTACGAGAGGAACGTTAACGTATCGTAATTATACAAAATATCTTATTGTTTAATCAAAATTCATCAAACTATGAGTCTGGTCACGAACAAGCATTTTCAAAACAAGAAAAGGAAGTTTATACTTCTTTGAACAGTATATCAACAACATGACAGAAAGCAATATGTTTCAAATGTGATATCTAATTAATTACATTAACAAGTTTGTAATTTCGAAATTGTGATTCATTGTATATATTATTGCAACTAGACATATTTCATAATAACCCTTTAACGAAATATACAGAGACATCAAATGCGAAAACCTTCTCATGGATGGTAATATGAACATCAAAGTGTCGGATTTTGGCTTTGCACGGTCGTACATCAAGCAGCAGAACGGCCATCAAGTGCTCAGCGAGACCTTCTGCGGCAGCTATGCGTATGCATCACCAGAGATTCTGCGCGGCATTCCGTACCAACCCCAATACTCGGATATCTGGTCCATGGGTGTTGTTCTCTATGCGATGATCTTCGGCCGACTGCCATTCGACGACACAAATTACAGCCTCTTGCTGAAGGTAACCCACATTCTCTTTGAGGCCGACAACGGCCCCCAGCGCGGTAATTCGCGCCATCGATTTTTGCACACCTTTCCCCCAGACTTAATCATATTAGGGTTCACTCCGAGCCCTCTCTTGGGTAATAGTGATCATATTAGGCTTTTTCGCTCGTCGTAGTATGAATTTTAAGCGCGCCAGGGGCGGGTGTTGTGATGTGTTCGTTCGCGTTGCAGCAAGTATCGAACAAAGTCACCTTCCCGAAGGATCCGAAGGCGTCCACAGCGTGCAAGACCCTCATCAATAAGATCCTTGCGTCGCTGAAAACACGCGCCCGTATTTCGGGCATCAAGAGCGATCCATGGTACAACTATGCGGGCGAGAAACCCGGCAGCAGCCGTGAACAGAGCTCGGTAAGTGACACGTAGCAATTTTGGTTGTCGAACTGCGGGTTTCAGAGGCATGCACAAATCGAGAGTGAAGCGACGGTGTTTCGAAATGTTTGCGGATTTGATTCGGTCCATCAAGGGTCTCCTCTATTATACATTGCACAGCACGAAATTTTCAAAAATGCACACTGCTTCCAAGCACTCAATAGTGATATGTTTGATGGTTCCAGATTGTTGAATTTCATCCGCCAAGCACAGAGAAAGGCATCACCACGACGCCCATACAGATGGCGTTCACCAATGAAGCGGCTCAAAAACCTCAAGCATATCACTATTAGTGCCGTTTTGAACGACAATATAAACAGCACCATTTCAAACGTAAACGATTCGTGCGCCAAAACAGAGCGACGCATCGCAGTCCCGTCTACCGGGCGTCACTGCCAGCAAGGAGGAAGCTGTTACGCTGGTGACCAAAGAGCATCTTCGCGAAAAGGCGAAGAAGCGTGATAAGAAGGATTACAACAGCACCGACGAAGAAACGCCGATCGACGTGCAACTGCCAGACTCGTCCGAAGAAACTTCTACGAAAAATCGAAAATAATAATTATAATGATAACTTTTTTGAAATTTATACATCGAGTTTGAATAAATGCGAGATTGGGTATATATGATACATTAGATATCAATACAGAGTAGCTTCTGTACTGACCATTATTTATTAGTACCACAGATATCAATATTTGATGATTCTCGATTCTTTGGAAAGGGAGGTCTCTGTTGAGACCTATTCAACAAAAGTCGAGATATCAAAAGATCGATTCAAATAAAGTTAGGGATTCTAGAAAAGCCGCAAGACCCGGGACAAATTGTTAAAAAGAAAAAGATTGAAATTTGATTTGGGAAGTCGAAAAAGTGGTTTTTAAGTAAATGAAATAAAGTAAGTTTAAAATTAAGTTTCTCCTGAAAATGCATCAAACACTCTTTTTTTATTTTTGATAACAGTCAACTTACTAGCCGACTATGCGGTGAATATTAATGTTCAGATTTTTTTATCATTAGAATCAAACTTCGAAATTAAGGATGTTTTAAATAATAGTAATTTAAAAAAACACGAAGCGTAAACAATAAGTAAGACAGACTTCTCACTTCAATCATTGTTGTTACGACTGTTAAGGAGGCAGACAAAATGTTTGCGCATGCTGAGGAAAAAGGGATGCTCTGAAATCTTATGATTGCGATAATCAAAACTGTTTTTCAACACCGCGTTGGACGAGGGTTGTCTGCAATACCAAAAAATTTCTGAATGGTATTAATTAAGATAATAGGATACAGTTTTGGGGCGGGACACAAATTATTTTAGTCTGAAATAATCTGAAATAAAAGTTAAAATGCCCTTGTGAAAAGTGATATTCAGGCATATGACTGGAAATATATCAATAGAATCAAAGTATGCTATATTCACTTTGGAATTAAGGTGGAATCGCATTAAACCGACATAAAAATTTGTTTGGTTTTCAACTGATGGATTTTCGGTGTTTCTCACCAAAACCAATTTTAACTTTTTTATTTCTTTTAATGATGCTGCATGGAGAATTATGAATCATAATGTGCGTGGATTCTATACATCTCTGCTTGAAGAAAATATGTACGCGCGTTGATGGTGAAAATAATAAAACATTTAAGTATCTAAACGCTTTCAATGATAGCTTTTAAGAACAATGTCAATACGTTATTATATCTTGTCGAGTAAAATTCTTTGTACCATCATTGCAACTTACAGAAAACGCGCAGTTTTACGTCCTGCTAAAATAAAAGACTCCCAGAATACTAACCAGAAATTAAAAAGTAATAAATAAAATACCCTCGATCATTCAGTTCAGGAAATACAGTATTTCTAACTCCTGGATCATATTTCTTTGCCTTCTCCTTTGGTCCTTTTCTTGTACCATTTTCCTCACCATAGCCACCTAGTGTAACATAAAAAGACTATACGCATGAATGTTATTTTATTTTCATAAGCTATTAAAAGAATGTATAAATAAAAACAAAAAATAGAAACAAAAATTTGAAAAAAGATAAATTCAATTACCAGTATTATCACATTATATATATTCTCATTTTTCCAAATATACATGAAATACAATCACTGGCTTCGTTGGCTAGTACTACAAATAAACATGTTAAAACACGAGCTGATACGCACCTATGGACTGCAATCGCGGGAGCAATTAATCGCTGTTGTTTTAGTGTCATGTATGAACAAGCTCTGGCGCACTCGCATTGATTTCAGTTTTGAAAACAGAACCTTCAGAACCAAGCAATATTTTCGGCGCACTCGCGTCGATTTCGGGTTTGAAAACAGTACCAAGAAATAGTGGGGCGCACTCGCGTCGATTCCGGTTCAAGAAACAGTTATAAATCCGATACTTTCAAAATCAGCTGATTCGGATCTAGAAACCGAAACTTTTACGAAAATCCGAGTTAAACTCTTGAAAGTAAAAGCCCGGTTTAACCCGAAACTGACAAGGCGGAAAACCGAGTAACCTGGAATTATCGGGTACCCTTGACATGCCTACTCTACACCCATCCATACCTTGAATTCTATGGAACTGTGAATTGTATGTACTCTTCCTTGTTTTGGCGAGTCTGGTATTCCACCTCTTTATCCCTTCTCCTTATATGTTTTTCCAAGGTTCCTTCTTCTACCATAACTGTTCCACTGCTGTTTCCGATAGTTCAACCTCCCAACCTTCTTTGGTCTTTCCACGCACTTCGCCCCTTTCCCACACACCTCTCTATCCAGTGGTGGTTTCCAAATTCTTAACCATTCGCACACCTTCTATCCGACTCAAACTTTTCTCGTATCTTGCCACCAAACTCGCTATTTTCCAAATAAATGAAATAAGTTAATAATAAAATTGGATTCGTCACTGTTAGTTTTTAATGTAACTAACATAAAATTTAGTTCAATATGTGGTTAATGATAGGTATAGTTCTGTAGAAGATATTTACGCCGTTTATTTGCAGATGACGAAGAATTCGTCTATTTACAAAATATCGAAACATAAAATTAATTTCCGAAACATTGGTATGAAAATGAAATATCGACGCTTTGGTAGGGCCTTTTATGCATTTGCCCTACTTCACGGATAGAAACATGTGTAAATCCAAAAGATCCATGATTGAAAAAGATAAAAGAAACAACGATAACCTGTTCAAATAAACATTTAATTCTTCAGATAAATATTCGTTCTGCGTATTTACATTAAAACTGATACATTGTTCGTATATAAGTAGACATACTATGGTAATATCTTTAAAAGTGTGTAATCATTTTCCGTGTGATTCGCGCATCCCCGAGCGGCATTCCCCGGTCTCGTTGTCCCTCCTCCGGCACGGAATGAATATTAATATGCAATAAATGTAGAGGCCTCATTAGTCGCGCACTTGTACACCCGAAATGCGCGCCGAGTCTCTTCGTCCGCATGGCTTTAGTTTATCAGATGTGTTTGCCTGTTTGCATATCGCATGAATAATAAATATCAGCGCTGCACACACACGTCCGCCAACGATTACATTTTGCAATAAGAGTATATATTGTATAATATATTGTCTAAATAGGTTTTCTGCCCAAGTATATTTGTGAATGTATACATCTTACATGTGTTTGTATCACGCATTCGCGCGCGCGCGCGCGTGTGTGTGTGTGTGTTTGTGTGTGTGTTTGTATGGTTGAGTAAATCAGTGTATATTTTGTATGTATGTTTTTTTTACCATTACACTATGTAGTTATTGATGTTTCCGTTTCTTTGGTGGGCTTATGTCAAGTTTTTAAAAAATCTGGACAAGAAGTTGCAATAAAACTTAAACTTTCCGAAAAATGGCACATTCATTTCATATTACGTATTCAAATTAAATGTGAACAATTTTTGTTAAGCATCAAAAACCAAAAACCCATTGATGGATGATGCTACGAAATAGTTATCACATTGTTTTTCTTATTTAAACATACAGCGCGAAGAATCGTTGCAAGTGTAAAGAAAAGATCGAAACTTGTTACAACTTCTGTATTTGTTACAAATAATGCGATAGAACGTCTATCCAATTACTGCAAACTTGACCGAGTGGACTCAGCGTCTTTAAATGAGGCGAAAAAAACTCAAACACGAATTGGCGGATATTTACATATGAACAACGAAGTGCAAACATGGCGGTCGTTAGATCGCACACGCGTCCTGCTGGTCGAGCAGTGGTAGTTCGGGTGCCTGCTTGAGGAGCGCATATGCCGGCGAGTTCACCGACGTCGCCAGCGTGATGCCCGATGAGTATTCTGCTGGTATGCGGATATGTGATGTGTCCGTGAAGCCCTGACGTAGTTCTCGGTGATTTTCATGAACTATATTTGCAACTTGTCCTGTAAAAATGGTAGAACATAATAAAATAAGGATGCTGCTACAAAGTTAGGAAACCGTTGAATTGAAGAGTATAAAGTTATTAGGTAGAAATAATAAAAATCTAATACAGGGGTCGGCAACATCTTCCATCAAACGGATGGGAGATGCCCATCGGCGCATTTGTGACCGTCGGCGCAAAGGGTAAGGGACCCGAAATCAAAGTGGACCACTTGAAATTAGTCAATGGGTCAATGTTCAGTCATACAGAGTAAATTGCTAAATTAGATGGTTGTTTAAAGTGCATTGTAAAAAAACATACCAACAACATTTAATCGCTTCCATCGCACATCACTAATCCGCATCAATTCGGGCAGATCGCTGTTGAACTTCCACCGGCTAATCACATCGTTGCGTCGCACTAATAGCACCGACTCGGAGCACAATTGCGGCCACAACAGCCCAGCTTCAATATGGTCAAGAGGATTCGTCAAGTGCACGCCGTGCCCGTCCACTCCATAGATCATCTGATGGTGCCACGCATCCGGTATCGTCCCGATGCACTTCTGTAAATTCAGCGTAGCAATGGGCACGGCCCCTTTGCCAATCCAATACGCCAGCCATTTGTACAAGTTTACCACACGCTCCGGATACATGTGAAAGAAGCGCGCGTATATCGTCCCATTCGAAATCTCGTGCAGTCCGTCAATTAGGTCCTTATGCGTCGATCCCGCTCGACTGCGTGAGATTAGGTATTGGGTCAGCGGATTGCTATTCTCGCGCAACCGCGTCGTCACAATCTCTCGCAGCTTCTCCAGCGAGGGCAGCGGAAAGCGTAGCGCGTTGAGCACGTTCAGCACGGCGGTGGCACCGCATGAAGAGGGGCCGATTTGCGTCACCTGCTTGACGCGCGCCTCCTCGCGCGACCATATCATCTCCGGCAGGTCTGGCGTCTCTGGGCGCAAGTTTACCGTACGAAACGTCGTCGGCGGCAGCTCGCTGGGTGAAATGAGATCGCCTCGCGTACAATGAACGCGTTTTGTGAGACGTTGATACTTAGCTTTGGTACGCTGCGCTAATGTACATGACCACGGCATCATCTTCTCCTCGTCGGGTGTCGTTGCTGGTTGTGGTTGCTGTGACGGTGGTGGAGGAGGTGGTGATTGGAGAGCTGATGTATTTTTTTCGACCCATCTGAAGCAGAAATATATATTATGATTATATTTTCATTTCGCGAGGCAAATGGATTTTGAAACAAATAAAAAATTATTATTCAAATTCCGCAAAAATAATCTTTAATGCTACTGAATCAATATTAAAGTAGGTTTAGAGAAACTATTGAACTATTTCTATATCTTTAATTTGCTAATCGTTTTTTGGAAATTTCAAACAAATATAAAAAGAATTGTCCTTGGGTTTTCTCGCTAAATACCACAATAATGTGTTGCAAAAATGTTGAGGGCAATTGATCAAAATCCTCATCATAACTACTAATAGATATGAAGAAGTGTATAAAAATACTTTGTCAACGTAAAGACAAGCTTTGCTGAAATTCTTCGTAATGCAGCGAAATGACGTTGGAGTACATTATTCCAAGACATATTTGCAAGAATTTAAAGAAATCCAAAAATAAGTTAATAAATACGCTGTGAATTTTGTGACCGAATGAGATTATATGACACCACATTATCGAAACGTCAAATGCATATTTTTTGAAATCTAACAACCAGAAATAATTAGTTATTTTTATCTCTTCTGCAGGCAAGAAAAAATGAGAAAACTTGATATTGTTAGCTGAAATTAAAACAGGTATAAAACGTTGTAAGTCTATTTCTTGGTTTCTATTTCTAATTGTTAAGTTTATTTCTTCAGATTTTTAAAATAATATATCTTAAGTAGCTTGCAGAAAGTAATTTTTACCTTTCAACACTTGCAGCAATTTCTTGTAAAGGAGTTATAATTGACTCTTCAACATTTAACTGTAAATTCTGCACACCACTTGTACTAGGTATGCTCTCTATCTCTTGGATAACATCCTGCGGATTATCAGCATTGTTATCAATTGGTAATTCATCCTCTTCTTCTTCGATTGGCATCTCATTCTCCGAAGCAGAATCACCATCCCCATTATTCGAAGGATCAAAATCCATCTCTAGATAGTCCATCTCTGGACTGCTTGCATCCTGCCTGTGCACAACTTCCTCAACGGGTGGATTCTCCTGCTGGTTTTCCGGTATCTCCGGTGGAATATCGAAAAACGAACTTGGCAAATCGGCATTGTTGTCCCCTTTATACGTGTAAATACACCCGTCTTCCGAGACTGATAACGGTTCGGTGGTGTCACTCTCCAGGTCCGTATCGGCCTCACTGCCAACGTCCGTGTCCACTTCGTGGATGTCAAAGTTGCCGAACGCCTCCTGCCGCGAACAGGAAGGCTCCACGAGTTGCAAGTCGTTCAGGTAACGGTTTGTACACAGTCCGTTGCTCGCCAACGACACAACGCCATTTACCTTCACTGCGGCCACCTCCTCGGCGGGCGCGTTCAGCGTCGCCATGTGCTCAACGTTGTTGTTGAGTTTGAGCGCCTTCTTCGGCGGCGTCGACGACGTTGCCACCGTCAACTTCAATTGCTTGCCGCCGGTACTGCCGGCCATTGGAGCCCTCGTCTTCGGCACGGCACCGCGGCTCGTCTCCCTCAGGTTGGCGTTCGGGTCCGGTGTCGGGGCGCTTGCATTATCCGCGTCGTCATCGATGCCATTCGGTTGTAAATCATCGGCGGAGTTCATGTTTATTTGTTAGCAAAGCATCTGTCGATTTAACTTAACCTTCAATTTTTTATTTTGACAGTGGGTGACCTCTATCGGCGATACATTCAAAATTATAACTATTTAATTCGTTTTACACATAATAAATCAACATTGTATCTTCAGAAAATATCATCAGGCAATTAACTATTCTTGGTGTAATACAATATTAAATTTCTCATTGTAACATATAAGGTTTAAAGATTTCGGCAATTTATCGTTGAATATTCGAAATGAAATATGCTCGGTTATGTTCGTAAATAGTCGTTGTTGACGTTGGGCAAGGTCATACAAAAACAATTCCTGTTCGAAAGTTTCGACGCCATGTTCTGACAGATAAGTACTATTTCTTTATTGCACGTTTACACATAAATTAATTAGTTATAACGAAAAAAAAACTAAAAATCATACATATATTTCTAGCACATATAATTAAAACCGTAGACATAAAGTATACGTAATATATAGATTCATTAAAATGCTTATCACAAACTGGCGCGTTAAAGTTAGGACAAGAACACTATTCCTAATCCTTAAGTAATAAGGTATTAGTCATCCATCACGACCGTCCGCAGGGCATCCTCCGGATGTATTTCCAAGATGGCAAGGGTGCCATCATTGAAGTCGAAACTAACACCACCGTCGATGGCCAAACATGCATCGAGGCAATTTGATTTCACTTTCAATTGATTAATAAAACCTCGCGACTTGATGCCTTTTGGTTGTGGCCAAACGCCAGCCGAGATCTGGTCTCGTATCGTGTAGCACATTCGGTCGTCCTCTGGAAAGCAAAAGTGTTGTTATTAATCCATAATGAACGCTCAAATTAATCGCTTCATACCTGGATTAAATATTAAATTGTTGTTGTACATCCTTGCTAAAACTGTGGCGAGACTATCCGGTCCTTCGGTGGCTTCGATGTCGAGTAATCGAAGGAGTTCAGCGACACTTTGCACCGGTAGTCGATTAATACTCAGATTCCACGACGTCGAGCCTGTCCCCGTCGATATGCAAATGCCTGAACACTTTAGATTAGTCTTCTGATCGGAGCCGTTCAGCCACATGCCCAGATGAGAAACGCGAGCTGACAGTGCTTCACCGATGAATACTTCGTTGAGTGCTAGATAAGGTAACACGTTGCCACCTTCCTTTATTTCAGAGATTTGTAGATTGCATTCTTTCATTTCGTGAAGAGGTTGAGGACAGAGTGTTGTACCGGTTTGGCCAAACACTGTTGTTCTTATACGACTTCTTAGCAACCATTTGAAATTACCCTGCAAGTTTCATTCTCTAAAGTGGCATTGTCTGGAAACGTTTTAACATCCTAAGTTTTACTATAATTAATATTAAGGTAGCATTTTTCGGACTGTGGGTCGTCCCCTCTCATAAAGAAAGTCACATTAATACCATACTAATATTGAGAGTTCTCACAAAAATTATAAGGTCCAAAAAAGAAAATAATAATCGGGGATGACGACGCCAATACTGTTCATTAATAAGGGGAGCGCAGCAATAAAAATATTGACAAATATATTAAGGGTCAAAGTTAATCGGTTGGGTTAGATTAGTTCAAATTTATAGAATAAACACATGCGTATAAAACATAACGTTTAAAAGGGGCGGACTATCATTGAACAACTCCATTTGACAGGTCCATCTGTGTAAAAATGGTGTACCAATCGTTAGAGTACATTAACTTGCGGGGCGTGGACCTTATCAACATCTGACAATGAGACGATGTGCGAGAGCAGACCCTTGTAACAATTGTAACTGATATGGAGTATGAATGGACTCCATATCAATGGAAAAAGCGAGGTGTAAGCAAGTGGAATGATAGAAAGACAGGTAATTAACCGAGATGCTTTGAAGCTAAATTGTAGTAAACAATACACATTGAGTTGCAATTATATATAGGACTTGAAAATTTACTGGGAAACTACTGTGATTGCCGCGATCAGTACACTTAGAGTTAGGCCTAAATTTACTTAAGTAAAAATATTCCCGCGGAGTTACTTAAACACGGTACGGAAAAACTGACAACATGCATAGCATGGAAGGAAGCATAAATTACACCAATTCGTAAACATGGAAATGAAACAATCTGTGCAAACTATCGATGCATCTCAGTGTCAAGCTTTATGAACCGTATATTCGGCAGACCTAAAACAGCTAAGAGAAAGGGAATATGGAAGTTATGAAATAGAACAGCAAGCAGGATTTCATGCAGCCGATCGTTCATAGACCCTATCTTCACCATAACGCAGCTCCATGAGCAATACGTCCTATTCATACATTGACTAAAGCGAAAGATTCAATTTCTCTGATTGTGAGTAAACTCTGACAAGTTCTACACGAAACAAAAAATTAAGACAACTATCGTAAATGCGATAGAACAAATGATAAAGGATCAAAGTTTTCCAGTTACAAAAGGGCACCGTCAAGGCTGTTTTCAAAACATTGATTTGTTTGTCTCAAAACAGTGTCTCTGTGTCTCAAAACATCACAAGCCAACTTTTAGTGTCAACAATAACGGAATTTGAAAATATCGATACTTACGAAGCATTAATAGTATTCATATTAATCATAAAAAGAGTGAACGACTATATATTAATAAAAATTCTACTTACTTGACGTAAATTCGTCATAGCAGCCTTAATATTGGAAGAGTACTTCTTTGGCAAGCACAGATGTCCCTCAGATCGATTCGG
>WSZQ02000015.1:1431847-1441970 GCA_019419845.2 Weissflogia rhopalogaster
GTGAGGTGGTGGTGGGGGGTTGGTTAGAGAAGAAGGAAAGAGTGCGTTCTGCCAAATAAATGCTTCAAACTTCATTTTTGTCGAGAAACCGCGAGTGGCTTCTACGCGAACGTCTGACCGCTTTTGGAACAAACGAAACGGTTTCTGAAGGAGGAGAGATAGAGGTGGATGTTGTTGGATGTGTGGACGCGCCCGCCTTATCATCGCCGCCCGCCGGCCAGCAGCGAGCGCGAGGCGAGCGTCGTCAGCAGGACGGGCAGAAGGACGACAGCCGCCGTTGGCGGCGGCATCGATTGTTTGGGTGATCTATTGCACATGTCCTCCTCACAGAAGCACATGTGACCAGTGCCGCTACTTTCCATCATGCACACGTGATCGACCATAAAAAGGTTGATCTGCAGTTGCGACGTACACGTTCGTCGTACCACCTCGTAGGCTGAAAACAATGTCATCTTTGAGAGGGCATATACTTCGAACTAGAAGAAACACACATTGGAGGGCACAATAATTATAGAGTATTAAAATAGATATGGAATAACCATAACATTGATTTCCTGTGAGAGGGCCCTTCATTGATTGAATGTCCTGAGGCGAATTCCTTTAGCTTGGAAAGAGACCTAAGAAGTGTCCCTTTCCAAGCTAAAGGAATTCGTAGGTGGCATCAATGGGATAGAACCGATCACCATACAACAGACGCCGCGGAAGTGGCTTCGGAAGGAGTTAACACATTAGAAGAAACACACATCAAAGGGAGTTAAAAACTGATCGACAACGATGATCGTAGCAATTTTGATAGAGACGTTGCGTAGGGAAGCTGGCTTAAAAGGTTAGAACTGATCACCTGAATCTAAACATTCATGGATAGACATAGACGTCTTTGACGAAGATGAGTAGGGGGTACGTACGTGTACGCGCATGTCGCACCATCTTAACACAGCAGCCATTACACGTGGTTAGGGGTGGTTGGTCCTTGGGGAGGAGCGTGTAGTTGAACGGATCCTTGCAGCGTGGATCACTCCAGCTGTCACACTCGTAGCAAAAGATTTGACGGGCTGCAAACATCACGACGGGTGGTGCCGCGGGTGTTGTGGTGCAGCACCCCCGCCGAGCGTTAACATTAGTAAAACAAGCGCGCTTGGTGGCGATTTTAGGTGGGACGGCAATCGTCAGTCAACGACCAACACGCAAAATCGCTTTTCGGAGGAGGCAAGAAACATATAAACCCAAGCGCCAAAGTTTGTAAAATACATTTGGTAATATCTGATGCTAGACGAAGCGCGGCGAGCACAGCGCTTTTCCAATGCGGTTATTTTGGGAAGTTGAAGTTAGCGGAGAAAAGATAGATCGATTTAAGAGGAACATTTAGCACATTAATCAACAGAGAAATTCAATCGTACATCATAATATTTCATGTAAACATATATCAAATTCAAGGTAAGTAAAGTATATCAAGTACGTGAGTAGCTATAAATAAAGTACAATCGGTTTTGTGCTTTTATGATGTACGATTAATAAACTACATAATTGAAATCAATGGAAACGTTATAAAAACTAGAAGATGTTGTTACACTTACTTTGGCATTCCGCGTGTGTTAATGTTATTATTGCTAGCAATATCGCTGGAATCGTAAGCAAAATATCACATTATTAATCACAATACTACGAAATACTCTAGTTAAGAGACAATAAGTGCAAGTAATCAAGTAATCATTTACGTTATTGAGTTTGCGCGAGAGAGAAGAACAATCAAGTTACGCAATTAGTTTCCAATTAAGTTGTAATCGAATTAGAACAAATAGAATTAGATGTTACTAAATAGCGTGTGGTGGCATTTCTACGTGATTTAGTGCCGAGACGCTACTGTCTGTAAATACAGCTGTTATTTACATCGACTTTGGTTATTTGCTTTTTTCGTTTGTAGTTTCGGTTGGCTTCTGTTCGCATTTTGTTTATATATTTTTTGTTCAGAAAAATGGGATAAATATACGTAAAAATGTGGCTTTTGTTACCGTAACACTCACAATCGCTTCGTTTACAACGCGACAAATCACCGAGAGCGATTAACGTCATCAATACAACTGAAAAATTAAGTTTTTGTTATATTAGTTAAGCGTATAGTGTCCATAATTTGATAAATCTTTTTTAGTAAACTTTTATTATGTTAATCTTCGCAGTACGAATATTTAAGTTCTTCATTCTTCATCATAGTTTGATATCCCTTATCTCTTAACTTTGTTTGAAACTTGGTAAAATATACAAAGGAACTTGAATAAAATAAAGCATTAGGATAGTGTCCATACGTATTTAATGCCATTATAAATCACATTCCCTGGCACACTTAACCTCCTACGTTAATGCAACTTGCAGATTTTCAAATAAACAAGCTGATCATTCCGTGAAATATCATCTGTGCTTTCTTAGAAAATAGATCTCATAAATGCTAAGGCCGTGTGCCAAAATTGTGTTCTCCTTCAGGGTAGCCAACTTTCATTTTCGAAATTTAAACACCTAAACACTTTCTTCATTGTATTTATGAGACTATTTGTATATCATTCTTATTCCTAAATATTTTATTCTTTTGTACATTTTGTTGGGAAAATCTTTTAAGATTTAATCTCTGAACAGACTGTATAAAATATGAAATTAACTGAGGTGTATTTTGGTAATGCCTAATTCAACATCGTAAATCTTCACTGAATCTAAGCATATCAAAATATCAAATGGGAAATTAAATGTGCTGCGCCATTTCATCGTTGCCAATCATCTTTGGGCAATTTCCACCTAGTTTGGATGGAAATTGTAAACGTTTCAACACGCACGGTTTAGTTTTGTATTTTATGCCACTTCTAAAGCTGTCGTCTTTGGCAGTTTTTGGTTTATGTTTTCCGCGCATTGCACGCGAGTTGCACGCACGTGGCCTTCCCGATTTTGCGGTGCTGTTATTTTGCGGATGTATATCAAATCGATACTAGTTGGCGTTGGTTGAGAAGAAAGAACAACCGAATGTCGACACGATGTCTACATAATGTCCCGAAACGTTTTATTTTTAGGTGGCAGGCCACCGAATATTTATGCGAGGCGCTTTCCTTGCTGAACCAGAGACGCGCCAAAATCACACGTATTTAGCGTCGTAGATATCAGTATACTGAGTGCTACAAATTATTTAGGCCAACGTTTAGTTAAACCATATATAATTGTTGTTGGGTAGATTTGATTAATTATATCTGATAAATCTCATATATTATCGAAATTATTACGAAGTTTATAGGTTCCCAGGAACTTTCCTGGCTCAGAATAACTTCTACTGACAAGTCTTGCCTTATTGATAAAGGTTTACGTTTACCAATATAGATAGCAATTTACCTGCAACTTTTCAAGTTTCTACTTAAGGACAGTGGTGAAGGTTATCTGGGCACTTTATGTTCAGGGGAACCCAATATTTTCATTTTTATTAGTATCTTGAAAGTGCTAAAACTGTAGGCCTCTAGAGCCTCCTAAGTGTCGCCTACTAGGGACCTCTTTTATACCGGAGCCCCTAGCCACATAACTACTAGTAGTTGTTTCTAGGATGAGTCTAGACTAGTGCTGACTCTATAAACTTTGTAATTCTATATCTAAAGTTTATGTCCTGAACTTCCCAAGGGCTGAATATGAATTACAGAGATATTTGTCGCTTTCTAATACCTGCTTGGCTATACCAAAACCAGATTCTGATATTTAGAAGTATCGAGAAAATGACAGGATTGCAGATATCTATATACTAATGACTAATTTATTTTAATGATTAAGAATTTTTCAGAATTTCAAATTTTAACAATTATCCGATATTTTTATTTGATTTTACCAAGTATAAAGAACTAATTTTGATCTATATCCTCCGGGCATTCAATCCCGGGACATGGTGGTCAACAGTCATTGATCAGACCTCTGAGACACCTGACTGGACATGTCTTCCGTTATTTACTGACAAATAAACTTATATCTTTAATATATGTTATTAGTTAACTGTCTATCACAGAGAATATTGATATTTTTGAAAATAATATTGAACACTTACAATTAGTGCACTAGTATGAAACACTTAGTATATCTATAAATTTATTGTCACGTTGACAATCAAGTGTATAAATGCCAACAATAAAGCACAATGCCAGGCCACTTATCTATATTTAAATGCCTTTGCTTTCGATGTTTGTTTTGTCTGCAACACTTTCAAATTCGTTTTCCCGTTTCTTTTGTTATTCTAACGGTGTGCTTCGAAGAAAAAGATAAATTTGAGAATCGTTACCTGAAACAGCGATGACATATTTATAATACACATGCATCCTTAAACTTCGTAGCCGCCAATCGCCTCGAATCAGTTGACTCTCATTGATTGGACTTTTTCTGGTGCCTGGAAGATGAGTATATCCTTGAAAGTCCTTGCAAGAAAATTGCACAATTAGTGAGATAATTTCGGTGGACGTGGTGATGGTTTCGTGCGGATGGGTTTTGGTTGCTTGCGGAAATTCCGCAAATTTCCGCAACATTTTGACATAAAACGAGCGCGATACATGCTGCGCCTCGACGGATCGCACACCCACTTTTTCAAGGCTGTTATCCTCCGGTATCCTCAGCTGCGTTCTTGCCAAAAATCGCGCGCGTGCTCCACTTATGTTATTGATATCAGTTTAACACCGCACCGCGAGCAACATCAACTCGATGATCATTTAAACACATTTTTATTATGGTCAAAACATGGTTTAACTTTGAAGGGTTTAGAAGCAGGCTTGAAGGCTTACATAATTTGTCCTTGTTTTGTAATGTACTGAGCAATAGCTGCGGTTGTAGTTTAAGGATACGTTTGTTGAAATCACAATCGCGTAATTATTGCCTTCGATCCTGGATATGTATCGTCTTCTTGCGTCCTACCAACGACCTTCCCGGTGTTGGGGTAGCCAGGGATCCGGATAACCTAGGTGTCTCTAGGTGTGTGATCTTGGCTGTGCCTTGATAGAAAGGTCGAATGGTAAGATCTAGAGTTACCACTCGAATGGCGTCTTGAGCGTAGGTAGGTGCACCACTAGGAGAATTTTTTTGATAACGTGTCGCGTTCTGCGGGTAGCGGTGCGGATTTGCGCTGCCCCGCAGGTGAATTGCTTCTTGGCGCTGTCAATGCGGCACTGCGCTCCTGCGAGCTTCCGCGTCCGCACAGCCAAAGCGCTGCCGTCGGGCGGGGGAAGATCCGAAAACCGCCAGCATATTGATCTATTTTCCATCTCGTGCGCACTTGCTGTATACGGCGGCAGTGGAGGCGGTGGCGGCGGCGCAGGCAGTAGCCATGCTATCGCTGCAGGAATGCCGGGCAGCTACTAAGCCACGGAAACTACTCAACTACTACGGGACAAGTAATGCTACAAAGCGTGTGTTTATCGAGTTTTTCTACTCTAATATATGGGATATGCCTTGTATTTTCTGAGGGAAACGATTTAAATTTTTAATAAAGCTTCCATTTTTAATTATGAGAATTTATTATTGGCTGTAGCTTTGAATATAACATGGTGGCAGCTGTGAGCTGCCTTGTGTAAATTCATGGAGGTGCATGGTAACTAGGAATTTGCATTTATGTTGATTGCTTTGCTTGATAATTTCTCCTGCAGGTATAAAATGCACTGTGGTGCAAAATAAAACAACAGAAATACTCAATTTCACACTCCAGTGCTCATATTATACACAAAGCCAAGTATTTCAATTCATTACACTTTTCCTTGTTTTCACAATGTTTTAATTCTAAAAATTGATTTATCGTTTTCTAATCATGTATTATTCGAGTATGTATAAGAAAGCTGCTAATCTAGATCTGCGCTTTAAATAATTTATTAACTTGCTTCGTGTATAATCCTTGACGTGTACCAGCAATACGCAATTTGTTAAAATATGCAATCATGTGGACTTCCGTGCAGACTATTTTATGCGTTATTTGTACTAAAATATTCCATTAATTATGGATAGATATAATTCAAAAATATCTGTCTGTCATTAATTTCATAGATAGTATTCAAATTATTAATTATGTATTTTTAGGACGTCGTACGTATATTTAACATACCGGCCTTGCCCATTATCAAATAAAGATGACGCGATTAGGAATTAATCAGGACAGAAGGATGGTGATGATAAAAAAATGAAATGTCATGAGAAATTAGGAACAAACAATTTTGTCAATGTGTCATTTGATAAAATATCAAAGAGAAAAAAATATGGTGAAAAGGAATAAAGCGGTAATAATGGATTCGAACGTGAATAAAATTACCCTGAAAAGCATACACTATCCCATATTCGGACGATTTTAACATACAATGGGATAGATATCAGGTGCGGTTATTAAAAGCAAGACCTTAAAGGAAAAGCGGAGCTTCAGAAATAGATTTTGGCGCAGAGCGTTAAGAAAATGAATACGGAATTGGATATAGTTGAAGAAATTCAGAGCGGACAATTCAAATAGTACGGGCATATTAAAAGGATTACACCCAGAATGAAGTAATGGTTTCCTACTGGAAAGCGAAAAAAAGGACAATCATTCAAAAATTGGAAGTGCAGGAAAAATGAAAAAACTAATAATGGTTAGGAATTGGAAGACGGATGGATCAATAAAATTACCTAACAAAATATCGAAAATGTGCAAGAACCACGAAGTATAACTGGATCGAGAATAAAGCATGAGATAGAAATTTAGAGAACAAGCGAATAACTAAAAGAGATAATGGAGAGAAATATAGTGACAAAATACATAAACATAGACAGACCACGATTACTATTCAATAGGATGACAGTAGTGTTAAAGAATGAAATGGAATAGAAACCAGCCTGACTAAGAACAAGAGGAAGACCGAAGCGGCGAACGCGCCGGGTCCCACACGGCGTAGTTAAGAGGGGACACAACTATCGGTTGTGTATGCTGTCACATAAGATGCAGCTTAGAAGACTTCCGAATAACAACTAGTTTTATTTGGGAAAAACTTAAACCTTGTAACCGGTGCATATCGGCCACCCACAACCCTCGCGGTACCACCACTTCCTGACCTTCCCTTGTATATCTAGGTGGTGAGGCTGAGCCCGCCCTCATACTACACGTTTTTCTTTGCATTTGGACACAACTTGTTGTGCTCTCTCTCTCTCTCTCTGGGTACCTTAAGTCGCGTGTCTAGGAGCGTTGATGAAGATGCAAAGCACATGACGCACACGCGCATGTACCGCAAATGCCAGACTCTCATTTAACAAGGCGCCATCGCAGCGTGTCGTCCCATACATTCATATCTCTGGGACCGCCTTGCCTATCAGCTATCTTTATTAAGTGCCTAAGAGTGCCCCAGAGTTTATATGTGGAGAGGAGTGGCTCTATGAGGGACTCCCGATACGTATCAGTAATTTAAACATTCCTCTACTATTGAGATTGTGGTTGATTTTGACTCACAACCAAAAAGATTGCCGACTCCTAGATCTATGATATACATTATTTTTTTTAATGTCAAGCTATAAATGAATTATATATTGTAATATTACATTTTCTTACAGCGCGTTGTCCGGCCCATTAGCTCAGTTGGTTAGAGCGTCGTGCTAATAACGCGAAGGTCGCGGGTTCGATCCCCTCATGGGCCAGTTCCTTTTTTCTTTTCATTTTAAGAATCTATTTCTAAATTCATGTTACTTCATATAAATTAGTATTTATAGTTAAACAATTGATGGTAATATAACTATTTAATGAATGATATATTTGTTCAGTTTTGTAGACATCTTGAACACTATAAATTATCAGTAGTATTAACATTGTCATTAATTGTGTTTTGAAATACCAATAATCAATTTATTATTATAAATTGCAATCATTGCAATAATACTTAATATTTACTGTTGCTCCATTTATTATACTTATTAATAAACTTTTTTAATCACTTACAAAACGATGTAAGTTTGGTTGCATGATTTCCTTCCCAACTTGAATGAATTCAGCTAATCTGAACATTCCCACTCTACACTCAGCTGATTCACAACAAGACGAATCGAACCTCTCACACCTCCACGAAATGTCATCACGCTGAAAACGCTTTCATATCGCGCCCGTATAGTGATGTTATTTGTGCAAGTGGTGCAATTGCAATCCTCAGAGGCATCGTAAAGGCGCGTGTTTATCTCAACATTCGTGAGTGGAACTCGCAGGTGCTTTGGTGACGGCTGCCTGCTATCAATGCGTTGGCCAAAGTCCATCGAGGAGCGCGCGAGATTTTGCTTGTAATCAGTCAGTCATCGTCGCCGTCCTATCCACTGTAATGCACGTCGTGGAGTAGCTATCAAGAATGACCACACCGCTAAAGCCATGGGAGACCGCTGCCGGTCTTGGGAATAAGGGCACGATCATCAGCAGCTCCCAGCTGCCGGCGACCACAAGCAGTCTGCGAACGAGCACTGGACCACCTTCACTGCCACCACGACCACAAACAATGGCCAGCTACGGAGGATATAATTCTGGATATTCGCCATATTCATGTAAACAACCCTTTGTCATTAACAATAGTGAAAAAGTATAAGTCATTTTTTATTGTGTTGACATATTGATGATGTTTTTAGCGATGGGAAACTCATACGGCAGCTATGGAGGAATGGGTTATCCTGGCAGAAGTTTATATAGTGGAGGTTATGGTAGTGGATACAATAGTTATGGGGGTTATGGTAGTTATGGAGGTTATGGTTCTTCATATGGTGGAATGTATGGAAACAGTTATATGAACGGCATGGGAATTAGAGATGATGCGGAAAGCAGGTAAGTTTTCTAAATGTCAAGACTATACGCTACCCAAATATCAAGGGGTTAGGTTTTTTAAGGTCGGATACAATATTTGCCGAAAATAGTTCATCGGCGCGAAATTTGAACACGTAAACTTAAATTTGATTTAATTGCATTTACAAACGCATCATTTACACCCTTTTTCAATTTCCCCTATTTCATTGTAATCCATTCAAAAACATCGCTAAGGATGATAAAAGGAAGTCTCTTTATAATAACTTATTTCTTACAGATTTATCCAGTTTGCTGAGCAAAGTTCGAGAAATACATTCGCCAATGTTGAGTCAATAGTACGCGCCTTTAACGGCATTGCCATGATGCTGGACAACACGTTCTTCGCGATGACAAGCTCGTTCAGAGCCGTTTTAGGCGTGGCAGAAAACTTTGGTCGCTTGCGATCCATGTTCGGTCACATCTGGCAGGCGGTAAACATCTTCAGACTGTTTACATGGATGCATCGGAAGTTGTGCGCCATGATGGGCGTGAAGATGCCACCGACGAACAATAATCTCGCTTGGAACGAGGCCGTTAGTGGTATTGCAGCGGAGGCTGGTGGTAGTGCTGGCTCCAGCTGGCCGACGTTGGCATTCTTTGGGATTCTCTTCTCCGTTCCTTATGTGATTAGTAAATTGCTGCCGAAATATGAAGGTGAGTTTTTATTTAATGCTAATTAATGTAAAGTTGGTTGCAAATTTTCCGTTTAAAATTTATTTACTTAAAAGAATCTCAATTTAAATATAAACAATTTAATATTGAGTTCATTCGTGTATTTTGTAAATTTAAAAGTGTGTTTGCTTAATAATCTTTTGCGGATCATAAATTTATCTTATTGACCAGTATTCATTTATTGCATGTCACATTCGGGTGATTGTTCGACTTATTGCTCTTTGAAAATTGTGCTGTGTCAGGCTTGGTTTTTTACTGTTAGGTGATAAGTTTGCGGAATTCACTGATAACAATACTGTAGTATTAAATGGTATTCCACACATTTGCTTAGTTACTTACGATCTATAGGTATATCATTCGGTACTTATTTTTTCGAATTCGAATTGTATCTTACAATTACGCAGCGGTAGTCGACAATTTTCTCTTTATTAATATTTTCGCCAATCACGATAGTTATAATTAGATTTAATTTATTGGGGAATTTTTCAATATTTAAGAGCGAAAGTTACTCTCAAGAAGTTGTCTGTTTTGGCAGCGGCAAACTATTCTAAGTAGTCGCGTTACCTAGGGTTAAACGAATATTCAAACACAAGATATGTATTTTGTAATAATTTTGAATATTCTCGTTCAATAATT
>WSZQ02000016.1:0-68267 GCA_019419845.2 Weissflogia rhopalogaster
TGTCAGGTTGTTTTTATATATATATTTGGATTTTGCTGAATATCTATATAGACAAATTCGATCATTTTTTGACATCCGAACTCGCTAATTGACCTGCGATGCACGTCTTAGCACAATATGTATATATTTTAAATTTTGAAAATCGTTATATCGAAAAAAAAAATATTGATCGATTATTAAAAATATCGAAATTATTAAATATCAATATTTCCGCGAATACTGTAATTACTTTTTCAACTTGAAAGCTTACTCAGCAATATGTAATTACAATTTAGTACAAAATAATGATTATTGAAGTAAATAGAAAAAAAATCCCAATCCATTAAGTGCTAAATGTGTGTTTATCCGTTTTTGATTATGACTCACATGTTTTGTCGCCTTTTCCAATTTACAAAAATAACATCTCTGTGTGACTGATGTGACTGCTGGTTTTTATGTTAATCATGCCTATATTTGATTTGCATCGTGTAAATATGAATTACTCAAGGCAAAATTACACCGATGTTGCTATCCTTTTGAAGTGCGTCAAGAGTATTCGTTTAGTTCCTTGTTAAGCAACTAAACACACGGATTAATTAATATGTTCCCGACACAACATTGATTGCAAGCGCTGTGTGCTGCGTGCGTGGATAACGAGTGCAATTTCGAGTCGTCTTCAATTTCCACAGAATTGCGCAGTTATTTGTATGCGCCTTTCCAATAGTGTCCCATTGTTCAAACCCACATTGTACTAATTCGAATGGGTTTATCGCAATAGATGAGTGTACAACTTTAAAACACATACGGAAAAGAGAAAAATACTATTTGCTGCATTATTTGCATGCAAAATTCCATTTCTGAGATGAAACCAAAGCGCAAAGATAGAGTGGTCTTGAATCAAATTATGAACAAAAGCGAGTAACGGATGGACGACCCCAGGAGACCCGGACTCCACCAGTGCTTCATTTGTAAAACATGCAGCGACCGTTTGCATGCTGCGTGTATGAATGCGAACACGAAATGCTCGGCAAACAAACGCTGAATTAACATGCATAACACAATTCTGTATGGTGATTCCAATCACGGAAACTGGCTCTTGTTACTTACAAACTTTTGCCACACAGAATCGGTTATCTGTTTATTACTTTATTTATAAATGCAAATGATTTTTGTTTCATATTATTTTTTGTTTTATTTTGCAGGACAAGCTTCTAAATAAACTCGAGGAAAATGAACCTGAATTGGCGACATGTCAGGAAGAAGAGGTAAATATACCTTCATATAATAGATAATGTTTCACCATTGTTATTTCGAACATGTCCATTTAGAGTTATAACAATATAGGATTGTTGTAACTTTAAATGAACGTGTTAGATCAAATGTAAGCTGTGGGACACCATTAAAACAACATTGAATCATTCACACTTTGAAGTAGCTATCAAAGTAAATAGCTAAAGAGTGAATTTCTCTTCTTTCTTTATATGTTGAAACCGTATTGCTTTAATTGTATTGCGATTGGATGTTGTTACGCAAGTGTTAACCTTGTAAAGGTACATCTTACATTGCGCACGTCTTAATGCAGTCTGAATGAAGACGTAAGTGCAGAAAGTTGTTCACTGTTAATAGGTCAAGAACGCCAGAAATGCGTCCACTATTCTTTCGGTTCATCAATAGCTGACGCAATTTACGAGTATGATCACATGCATTGCATGGCCAATCATTCGGCGAAATGCCATTGATACTGGTTGCTATATTTGGCGGGTGATATCAATTTGATAGATATGCGCTTCTTTCGGTTCCAGTGTGTAATCTGCATCCATGCCAAGGCAACGATGCAGACGTCGCCCTGCGGCCATCAGGTCGTGTGCCGGAAGTGCTTTGTCAAGACTATCCAAATTGCTGTATCCCAGCGCCTCCTTCCACTCCGATGCGTTATATGTAGAGCCAAGATTTTAAGACTCAAGGTAGGTGCTCGTAAATTCAGTGCGACTGATTTACGGCTGTGACTGTTTGTAATCAAATTCCCCATGGCATTTTTGGGGGGTTGCTTCTGTGTTGTTTGCTGCAGACTGGTCCGATCCTGCCGTCGTCCGCAAGCGGCTATTCAGTGAACTCCAGGTCTTCCTCAGTGCCACAGTCGGACAGTCTGTACAGCGTCAGCAGCGGCAACTCGTCGATCTCTTCCACGTCGTGTTCTTCCGAGAGCAGCGCCGGCTGCCGGACGGCGGGAGGCGGCGGCACGGCAGCGTGCTGCATTAGCGGCCACTGCCTCGGGGGCGCCTACCCGCGCCAACCAACGGGCGCGCTTCGTCGGTCACAGCAGCACGCCATGAAGATGAAGCTGCAGGAATACTGCCGCAGCGATAAGAATGGACACGCTGCAGTCAACCGCCTGCCGCCGATCAAAGAGATCAGCACCGCCAGTCCGACGCACAATATACCACCCCCGGCATCTACACGAATAAGGTATGATTATATGAATATATACTTTATATACAATTTAGTGTAAAGTTTAAATTTACATATTTGAGCTAGGAAAAATGATAGCAAAAGTACTTGCTCTCAAATATGTAAGGTATGATTACTTCCTCGAAACGAAACTTTTTAGTCATCAATCCAGTATGGTGTTACAATCACTGCAGATATGGTTGGGAGTCTAAATTTTGCTTTCACTGATTTTGACCTAATATATCTTAATGCCATTTTACTTGAACCTGTCCGAACTTGGTCCTAACTCTACTTCTACTAAGTTTACTTAAATGATTAAATCATGGACCAATTCTAACATGGATCGGTCCTAACTTGCTTCTAGCTTGACTGGGTCTAAACCGTACCTAGGTAAATTTAACGGAACCTACCTTACGATATCCAATAGGCTCGATAAGCTTAGACAACTTTAAGGAGCTGACGCATAAGTCAAGAATGAGCAACCTTCTTATGATAGGGCCAGATATAAAAGCTACATTTTTTGTCAGGCCACACATCGACCGCGTCTCCGAATTAGAGGTCCTATTTAACACGTGTCAAATTCCCAAAAGAGGGATCCCCTTGAGCTTTATAATGCTATACACAATGTTACTTAGAATGGGTCGCACAAATATGTCCGGTGGGCCGCAGGTTGCTCATTCCTGGTACAAAAGATGTACTTTGACATGGCTCTTTTCTAAATTGCACCCTATTAGAAAATATAATTTGGTTTGAGTCAGCCTAATTAAGTACATTTTATTATATCTTTGTCCTTACTTGGTCCTAGCTCAAATTTAAGTAACTTTAACTTTAACTGAATACAACCTATCAAATGCAATAAGTTGGATAGACTTAGTCAACCTCAAGGGACTGAGGTGAAAGGTATCAAATTCATTACATGAACTTTGAGTATGGTTCTATTCTGACTTGCACCTGCTTCTAATCCTATTAATTGTATTTGACTAATTTTCACCCAATTTAAGGTAATGCAGCTTAATGTAATTTAACTTGATCATGGCTTTGCTTGATCTTAATTCAACTTTTACTTAATTCCTGGTCCAAGTCTAACCTGGATCTGTCCTATCTTGACTCTAACTTACCTGGGAAATAAATGTATGTAGACTACTTGAACGGAACTCTGCTTATCAGATCCAATAAGCTCGTCAAGCTTAGCTTAGTCAAGCTTAAGGAACTATCAGAATCACTAGATGGACCATGAACCTGGCCCTATTTTAAATTGCACCCGATAGGGTTACCTTATTGGAAAACGTGACTAATTATGACCCAACCTAATGTAATACATCATAGTCCTAACTAAACATTTACTAATGTAACCTAGATTCACTTGATTACATCCAGGACCAATTCTAACATGAATCTATTCTATGTTAATTCTAATTTGACTGGGAGTAAAATGTACTTCGACTAATTTAACGGAACATATCAAATACAATAAGGCTAGTCAAGCTTAGTTAACCTTTGAGCGATTCAGATATAAGGTGTCATGTTCATTAGACGGTTTTTGAATATGGCTCTAATTTAAATAAGCCAGCTTTTGGCACAGTCCAACTAAAACAACATATTCCATCCCCATAACACGTATATGTATCTGCCTGTTAAAGATGTGCACAAAAAATAGTCACCCAGTTGGAAACCGGTCGGATATCAACGAGTAGTCGAAAGGGAAAATACAAATACGAGAAACTACCGCAGGACGACGAAGAGCTGGCGGTGAACGCAGCAGGACCCGCGACGGCGGCGAGTCCCGGGGCGACGGCCTCCACCTCAACGGCGAAGACACCCACCGATCCGCCGCCCTCCAGCAGCAAGGACGCCAAGCCTGCCAAGGAAAAGCAGCGATGGTGGGGCGAACGTAAGCACAAGGAACGCACCAAGAGCGAGGAGCGCATCGACAACAAGAAAAACGAGATCACTGAGAAGCACATGGAGATGAAGCACAAACTTTTCCTGAATGAGCTGAAACGCGATGAGAAAAACGCCAAGAAGGAGCTAAAGAACAAGGCGAAAGATGGTACGATCAAAGAGAACAAGGTGTAGAGTCCGTTTCTCCGCCAGCAGTCAATCGAAACGTAAACGACGAATCGAACGAATCAAAGCAAAAACCGGCTAAAACGCCGTCTGAATAATTAATACCTAGTCAATTTCATACTGGGAAATCTTCAGACAAAAGCATTTTAAAACTGCCCCCATACCGAGATCCACTTAATTCTACTTTTCCAATATTTGGTTGACGATAAACGACGAACTAATTACCACTTAAACTATAAATTATTGTTAGTACGCCTAGAGCCAATGCGCGCGGGCAGTTTTAGACTGATTTTCAATTATTTTAACGCCGCGTTGACCCAGCGCTAATTTTACGAACTTAAGACCTATTGTAATATATTTAATTAAAACCTTAATAATTAATAGCAATCAAAACTAATGTATATACTAATATCAAAAAGGAAAGTTTGCAAGAGATTGTATTATAGAACGTTTAACTATAGAGAAATGCCGATTTTATTTGCATTTTATACGCAGAAAATAATAATTGCAACGTGTATAAACAGTCAATGTATATTTGAAAAATCGCATTCGAGATTCGCAAAAACCTACTCAAAAACTATGTGACGTGCGATGATTCCCACTTCTCCACGCACTTGTTGTAGTCCAACCAGAGAACGAAATATTTGAAGTAATCTAGTTAACGATATCATAATGTGATGTGAAAACGAATGCCGATCCATGTTTATAGCGATTTAAAACAAAATCATACTCAAGTTCAAAGAAACCGAGTCCCAAAACACACACGTACGTACAGCCTAATCGAAGCCCTACAAGTAACCGAAATCCACTAGAACATTATCATCTGTCCGTCAGGTCATCAAATACAACGTGCCAAAGAAATTAGCCGCAGATTGATGGATTAGTGCGCACAAGAACTCTCACACCTCGAAGTCACTCACTCGTGATTTGGATGAGAACAACTATAAAATTTGCAAAAAATTACGGAAATCACTTTCAATTGTAATCAAAACTTACTCAGATGAACGAAAATGCCTGTAGCAACGTACATATCTATTGATAATAATTAACTTTTAACGAATATAATCAAAAATCAATGGGAGGATAGCATGGGCTACGATTACAGGCATCGACAAAGCAAAAAATGCATAAAAACATGAATAATGTGATTTTCAGGCGAATGCACGAATGTGAACTGCAATTATCTGACGACGATGAGATTGCGAAACGCAAATTGTGGCAATAATACTCTAAGAACATGAACAACCTAAGCGTAAGGCCCTTAATCTACGACTTTAAGTCATCCCCTAAGTCATCTAGTATTCCAATAGTTCGTAATAAGTATGACGTAATAATGGATTGTTAACTAATAAAGTCAAACCTTATGAGCGTTTATTTCATAAACAACATGGATTCGGTTAAATAGATCTATGAAATAAACAAACAAACAAACAAACAAACAAAAAACGTAAATTGCTACAAACGCAAATGTATAAACCTCAGCATAAGTGTTGTTCTGCGAGTTGAACGATTACCAGATAAGATGATAATACTGTGAATAGAGTTTTAGTTTTGTAACTTTGAGATGATACATTGACGAATTGATAGTTAAGCGAAATGTGGACCTTTCTTTCAAGAACTCTTTTAGGCGAACTACCCCCGCCCACCAAACCCTCCCCACTCAAATTTACTCCCCGAAAATTTACACACGCAGACGTTTTGGCGATTCTGTACAATAAGATAGAATTCTATAAGGTGGTAGCGGTGTTTTGTAAGATATGTTACGTGTTGATCGAAAGTGAGTGCGTGGCGAATGCGTTCCGATCATGTATCATTGCTGTGACGCACGCAGATCGCAAAATAAACGGATAACTGGAGTAATTTTAGTAAACTGTGCTTATCGTTTATTCATCAAATGGAGGGTTGGCAGCGATTGTAGCGTAGGGTCCAGTTGCGTCCGGCAACATTGCGAAGCAGGTTCGGGGAACATTGCCAACCGCCATTGAAGTTGATCATTGAGAAGTCTGTGCAGTCAGTTACACCATCATCGTTGCAGTCCTACAACAAACCAGGTATGTTCTAATGTTGTTTTATTTTAACAATGGTGCTGTAATTTTTATGTATGTTTTAATGAAGTTAAACGTGATATTCAGCCATGAAAAGTAGCGATATGGTGGGAATCTATATAAATGTCCTGGTTCATGATTTGCTTCATATAAAAAACAGCCGAATTTGTACAGGTTAAATCGTCGTACGAATAACCAGAAAACGAATTAAATCATCCCTACTCAACATTTTCTGTTCGAAGTTTCTGTTCGGAAACAAGGCTTCAAAAGATTCTGTAATACAGTAAAACTATTAAACTTAAGTATACTTATGTCTCTACTTCAGGGTAGGTTACAATATTCTTGTTGAAGCTAGGCATGTCAATCAAAAATATATCGATGTTTCGAAATTGAGGATTAAGATCATTTGGGTCTCCTAGACACTTCAAGGTTGAGAGCCCCCTCCCAAAAGAAAGTTGGAATATCGAAAATATCTCAATATTCCCAAGGGGAACCCCTTGATACCAAGCTCATTGGGCATTAACTCTTTACGAACTCTCCATTGAATAGATGAACGAGGTAGATACATATATGGGAAGAGGTGACAAGCCATAAACACTGGGAAAACACGCCCAGAATGAGGCAGACAAAACGTCTACTAAAACCTCATAACAACCTAAAGGTACTCGAATTATCATGGATCGAGTTAAAAACATTCATTGGACAGGTCATTGTGGCCTAAGGTACAATCAGAAAAAGATGGGAAAGGAGTCCAATGAAACAAGCCGGTGATATCACGAGGATAAACGTCCGAGCCCACAATCTGGACTTATAACAGATCATTGTGTCCTTAGATACCTCTGAAAAAGATGGGAGAGGAATCCAGCGAAACATGCAGCGGAACCTCGTCCTAGGCTATGTTAGGAGGGACGCAGGGACGTCCGAGCACATAATTTGCTCATGCAAGTCGGCGAAAGGTTTGAGATACAATCTCTTTGGCAAGGATTTCCTACTAGCGGAGATATAGGTGGGTTACCATCCAAGGATGTTGTAAGGTTTATAAATGTTATACTATCATCTTTGTAGATCTGTAATAATAGGGTATGTGTTGAAATTATGTTCCGTAGGTTGTACCTTTCCTGACTTTTTTTTAACGTTTTCTTAAAGTTAATGATGTTATTTGGAGTATTATCAAAAGATAGAAAGACTCTAAACATGCAGACATTTTTAGAATTCAAACTTGCCATAATATCTCTAAAAAATAAACTGAACAGTAAAATGACCTTGAATTCCGAAACCATGCACCTTGAAAACCTGAATAAGTAATCGGAAGCAACAATAAATAGGAACAGATGTGCCGAAATATTATATGAACTGATAAATATTGTACTAACAACCTGAATGATTGTACCAATCTTACCCTGCCATATTTAGCCATATAATTCAAAACCATCTGCTGGGCACAACGGTAGTTAATCGCACAATCCTCGAACGCTGTGACAGAATACGAAATTTCATTCACAACAAAAGAACGACGGAGACGAACAAAGTTGTTTACCTCCAGCGCGCTCGGGATCATCCTCCGGCATCACATGCCTACCCGCGTCAATCCAGTACACCCGGCTGATCTTATACGGGCCACAATACCCCGCCGTGCAGCCGAGCGTCAAATCGCAATTGGTTGCCGCCACGCACAGGCAGCGCATGCATTGCGGCGTCAGATTGGCGACGTAAATCTCCTCTGTGGGCATAAACAAATCCTGCCGGCATCACAAATCGCCCCGCTGCCGCCACCTCTGCTTACCCGTCTGCATACTTATGAAGCCCATAAATTCGAGCAGCAGGAGGACCACGCCGAAGGTTGTCCGCATGCCTCCAGACGCGCTTCGGGCATTCTGCACGAATGAGATCATCGAAATTTCGCCAATATCGGGTCCCGAATTTCGCCCCGAATATGGCCAGACCTCACATATGCCAAAAACAGCAATCGATTCGACAGATAAACACCTGAATTAATCTGCACACGTCGCTAGTACTGCTTTCCACTACGTTTTCCTGTTTTATTGCTACCCACAGAACGTCACAAACACACGTGGTTCACACTCGCAATCTTCTACTACTATGAGATGCGTTTCACAAACTTTGTTGCATGACTAGATTACGCGCCAATTAAGTAAATGCTATTGTTAATCAAGGCAATCGGTTGGGAAAAAACAACTAGACTTCAAGTCACCTTCCTATGGTATTTATGACGTTTACAAAGAAATCGTGTGTTTGCAACTGTTTCGAAGGTGATAAAGTCAATCGGTAGACTATGTCCGACTGGAATATAGTTAAGACCACAGATCTGTACTTTCCATTTAAGAATGACCACTTAGTTCGAGATGATTTAATCTTGACTGGCATATTTTAATCTAATAAACAAAATGGACTAAAGAGCAGTGTAACAACCTTCGAAATATTACCATCGCTATTCTGTGGGACTTTGAAGGGATCCGAAAGAGTCCGTCTCTGTTCCTAACACAATATATAAATGCAATTATCCTTAAAGGTAACATAAAGTCAGAAAACTTGTTTTATAGTCGTGATGTGACGTTTTAAACTAATGATAATTTGTGGATATTTTTGGATTTACGAAAATCGATTTGTATAGATGTTGTGTGAAAAAGTGTGAAATTTAGTTATGCCACGAACGACTTTCAACATACTTAAATCCAAGTTATAATAGGGTTTACCTACTTCCAACGATCAACATCTTCCGCAATTTGAAGTCAATTGCATACTGTACCTATAAATAAAATCAGATACGTACGGTTCTAGTATTGTGGCGCTGGGATCGTGCGTCTCCACCAAATGTGGCGTTCGAGAGGTTTTTGATTTATCAGTGTTTATCTAACTCGCTTGGCATTTCTTTATTACTCATCTAACTATCGTGCTATCTACCGGGAATAAAGTAAATGGTACTTACCACTTGATAACGGACATCTCTAGATCGTATGGAGACGGCGCAGAGATTGGTGGTGTAATGCTTTAACTTAGCGTATATTAATTAACAGCAAAGCAAAATTACAACGAACTACAAACAATCACGGCTACTAATAACTTTGCGACGGCGATGGCGACTGATCGGTCGATGGCTATTTGGACAGCGTGGTGACGAACAGTGAACTGACTATTACCGAACAGTCCGACCAGTACTACTGCCCTTAAGACACGGGATTTCCCCCCATTTGAAGATAGGTACTAACGTGGTTGCCTCGTGGAGCGCGTGCCTGACCGTTGGTATCTGAAGTCACGTACATCTTCGTTTCCGCATATACCTTTTTAGTAGAGTTTGTATGCAATCTATGTGCTTCTTCGAATCACACTTTCTCGGTCCTATTGTTCACGCATTTATGGCGTCACCTGTTTTTTCATGTTCCTGTTGTGTATGCGTGTTGGGACAATCAAAGTTTTGTTTCCTTTGTGTCCAGTTCAGAGAATTATTTCCTGTCAGTCACATTAGCACAAAGAAATCTCTAGCCTAAACTTTCCAGGAATAATTATCCAAAATTATATTGTAAATTCTTAATCAACTTTATCACATTCGCGACAGTATTTTTTACCTTTCTTGAACTGTGATCTTGTAATAATTTGAACTAATTATCTATAAATAACGTATTTTATTTAAATATGTACGCTGATTCCATAGTTGTGTTATTATTTTCGACGACTGTGGTCATTAGCTTAGAAGAATTCATTTTTATGGTCAGCAGTCATTGACCATACCATTGCGCCACTTGACTAGACGATTGTCTAGTGTTCCTGTGCTCCTTTAAACAACATCATGGTCTGCAACTATCTGCAGCATGTGTGCCGCATATATGTATTTAGGTATGTGTGAGTATTTAGAGGATTTTAAATTTTAGGAAAATATAGTTATATAGCGATACAAGTGTGGAAACGGTGATTTTGAGTATGAAACTGTGTTAATTGGTTAAGCACCAATTACAATCGAGTATCGATGATGTGCCCGACAATGATGTGCATTACGATGAATAGCCCTAGGGATTTATACATTGAGAAAACGTTGGAACAAACATTTTCTAAGACATATGAAAAAGTACTGAAAAAATGCTCACATCTAAATCTTCTAATGGTGCACTTGCCGCCAATGGCACACACTCCATTCGTGCCTCTATCAACAGCATGCACGGCTTTAGGGTTGTTCACCGTGGTTCATATCATCGCCGGGCACATCTCCGCGAGCCAGATCATCGTGAAGACATTTCATCATTAGTATTATTAAAAATTTGCAGTATTAATACTCCAAACTCCAAACGTTTATAAATAAACACCTGAGGGGCATCCTAAGGATATAATAGCCACGGACCACGGACAATACTAATCTGCTGAAAGAGGCGAAACAAGAACCAATCGCCAACGAAATTCTCTTAAGGAAGTGGTCCTGGATAGGGCACACCCTCCGTTGTTCGGCCACAAACATCGCCAGGCCCTGGATTGGAAGCCACAATGTAAAAGTTTACCTGGGGAGGTTCACCATGTGAACCCCGTCATAGAAGAGACAGAGAACCCAGGAAAAAAATGGGACGAAATCAGAGCGTTGATACAAAACAGAGTTCTCTGGCGCACCTTTGTTGCGGTTCTTTGTTCCATAAGAAATGCTGCATTACAAATACATCAACTTCAAAGGCATGCTTTTGGTTAGTGTAAACACTCATTTTTGCGTTTTGATCATACTGCGCCTTTTCTTGTGAATCTTTTTCAATTTACTTGATATTTTGTGAAATATGAGGCAATTTCGAAGGTGGCTTTTGGTTAGTATTTTAAATTTTTATCACGTCATTCGTTTTAACATATTTAATACGCTCATATTTAATGCATGTCAGTGGAAATTCACTGGAACATCATAAAAAAAGCTGAACGAACTATGTTCACACTATAAAAACAACATCTTCAAAGCCTCCAGTAATTTTCGGCAATCATACAAATGATTGAAGAGTTGAAGAATATAATGTCATCAACAAAAACAATAACCCCTTGTGCAAGCCTGCCCAAACGCACTTTTTAAATTGCCTCATATTTCACAAAATGTCAAATAAACAGAAAATGACCAACAGAAGCGGCTCCAGTGATTTAACGAATGGTATAATGAAATTGCAAGAAGAAGTTTCCGCACCAACCAAAGACACATCTTTAAACTAAAAATCATTGATAATAACAAGAGAAAACATAAACAAAATAATAATAAAGTTAGAAATGGCTGAACAAGAATATAAGTAGAGGTATTGATGAGAAAGTAATGGAAAATGCAGCGAGCCAAACCATCTTCGAAACTGCCTCATATTTCACAAAAATACGAGTAAACAGAAAAACAGAAGAGGCTCCAGTGATTGATTTAACTCTTACGTGATATAATATAATTGATATAGAATTGAATCGTAGGATCAAAATTCAATAAAGAGTGTTCATACCTACCAAAAACACATATTTACAATTGACGTATAGTGAGTTGCACAAACATATAGGATGGAAACAACATTGACAACCGTGTTCCGGCACTCTAAAAAATCGAATTGAAGAAAGCCAAATAAAAAACTAAAAATCATTGGTAACAACAAGAGAGTACACAAAAAAATAATAATACCGTTAGAAATGGATGAACAGGAATGCAAATAAATGTGTTGTTTAGAAAATTTTCAAAAAACATAAACTTCAGTAAGAAAATGTTAAAATCAAAGATTAACAAAGTCTGCGTACATATTTCGAAGGAACAAGTGCAACAAACAATGTAGTAGAATAAGGCAGAAGTATATACCAGGTTACAACACTCACAGACCATCAAAAGCCGACAAAGAAGCGAAAACAAAAAAGCAAAGTCCAATCAGGAATCCTCCAGGTGCATGAATGATTTGGAATTTTGTGTATCAATGAGATATGTCTAATTAAATGAACCCTGAAATTTTTAAAAATATAACTTTATTAGAAATAAGTTTGCCGAACGCCTAACGCTACATACTAACACTTCTTACTGGAAATACAAATATATTAACACATTATCCTATACATTAATAAGATAAGGTATAACATAAAAATTCTTTCCTTACTTTGTACTTTACTTATTCGCATCCAATTAATCATAATCGGTATTAATAATGTGTCAGGAGACTACTCATCATCTACTTTAAAAGTGTTGCAAAAGCTTTATGTAATGTCTTTACGTAAATAGTGACCATAGTACAAAATGCGGATGTGTTGCGAAAAGGTCAGAATGGAGGTGTAGTAATAGGAAAGAGCAAGGTGTGGATGTTGGCGTATGAGGATGATGTAGTATTACTGGCTCGAACGATTGAAAGAATGAAAGGAATGTTAGAGAAAGTGGAGAAATACATGGAAAAGCGAGGCTTGGTGGTGAATTCGAAGACAACAAAGTGTATGGTATGTAAGAATGCGGGTGGACAAAGGAGAAGTTAGAATGAAAGGGTGAGCCAGATGTGCATATGGGGGAGAGGGAAGAGTAAATGGCAGAAAGTATTTGGGAATAATTGGTACATCATCTTAAGACTATGGAATGCATGAGTGAAACCTATTTTAATGCATGGTGTAGAAGTTTGGGGTTTAGGTGAATGGGAAATCTTGGAGAAGGCACAAACGTGGGACATTAAAGATCTATTGCCGCACAAACAATATTAAGATCAACAAACCTCAATCACCATCCGCATCTACAATCCTGTATCAGCACATAATCAGCATCCGCCGAGACTAAACATCGAGAATGCTGACACGTCAAAATCAATACGGCGCGATCCAGACAAACGTGATCCGCAACAAACAAGAGATGGTCGCGTTAGCATTTTCACCTGCTATATATAGTCAACATTTCGTCACCATCAACAGTCAGTCAATCCAAGACTACGGCATCGACAACCCGTCATCACCTGCGACACCATATTCAGCAGCCAGTCGTCATCGCCAACAACGAATCCACCATCACGTTCACTCAGTCACTCGGTCAGTCCGACTTAGTTCGACATCGAAGTCCACCAACAGCGATCTCGACATCAGCTGCCGCCACCAGAGAGTCCGCCGTCACCGCCGAGAGTCTTCACCGTGTCCCTCACCGGCCGTCTCCACCGACTACTCCGTCGCCAGCAGCGGCTACCAGTGGCTACCGCCACCGGCCTTCGTCATCTGACACTCCGACGTCATCCACGACCTGCCCCGACGAACAGCGCCAGCCGTTCATCTCCACCTGCTGCCTCCCTGGATCTCCACGCTAATCTCCGTCATTTTATATATTTCATGTGATGTATTGTGGTACAAATAAATCCCACAGACCTAATGCGGCTCAGTCCATGCCACGATATATAGCCCTCCAAGAAGCAGGAAGAATGTCGATGAAATGGGAGAGTGCATGGAGAATTGCGAAGAATGAGGAATATCTGTATAGAATGGGTGACGATAGACTGGTTAAAAATGTTTGCGAATGGTATGCAAGGAAGTCTGTGTGTGTGTGTGTGTGTGTTTATTAGGCCCATGGATATTTTTGAGTCTTCCATTGATTGTCATAGTTTATTTAGTGGTACCCTGACGTACGCCTTTGTCAGGGCAACGAAGACAAGATGTATGGATTTCGATCACTTATTTAAGACAGAAGGTGTTATCGGTACATGATCGCCTAGCACGGAATCCGTTCTGCTTTTCGTCCTTTTCTATTTGAAATTCTATTCTTCCCTTCAATATTCTGCCATATATACGCATTGATGATGAAACGCTGCTTCCCCTATAGTTTCCACATTCCTTTTTGTCTCCCTTCTTATGAATCGATGTTATATATGCCATTTTCCATTCAGGTGATGTTTCTTGCTTTTACCAGAATTCTGTGAATATGGAGGTTTGCGGAGCTCGAAGTAGATGTTTTCTGGACCTGTTGCTTACCGTTCTTCATTTTTGTCATGGTATTTACACCTCTTCTATGGATATATGTGCATTTCCATTTTGGGTTGTAGTATCTTCTGCTTTCATTTCGTAACTCACGTTTTTGAACCAAACAGATTAGGAAACGTCAAGTGCAGTCTAGAGAGCCAAAAGGACCCATCAATTAAACACCTATGTCAACAAAGACTCATAAACAAAATAAATACGCCAACACCCGATGATCAGCTCTCAGAAATACAACTGTCGCGAACCGATGTCCTATATTCCAGTTATTTAGTGCTAAGATTAGTTTATTTCCACTTAAGTTTGTTTAGTCTGTTTTTTGTAAACCCTCAGCCGTTGCGTAATAAAGATAACGGTTGTGGCGACGGCGTGAGGGTGGGAAAAGGGTAGCGCGGCGCTGTGCGATAGAAATGTTGTGGTACGGCTCGATCGCGGCCAAGGTACCTTCGTTGAGGTTGAGGCACTCGGTGGAATGTGTGTGTGTGTGTGTGTGTGTGTGTGTGTATGGGTGAGAGAGCGGGAAACGTCTCCAGGTGGTGTGAGGGAGGAGTATGGGGGTGTGTCCTACAGCTTATTGTAAGAATCTTTCTAAAATAAAGTTAGTTACATTGCAACATTCAACTTATGAACATCTTCTCCTATTTCAACCGCAAAAGCACCGGGTAGGTGTGAGTCTCAGGGGAAAGACACAGGGGACAGAAGAAAGTACGGACGAATTAGATACGAAGTGAAGAAACTTGGGATACACCTTTAAACCAAATATAGGGTAGAAAAGTTCGATAAAATTGAGATACTACTAGGTAGTACAAAATCAAAGGAGGCATGGAAGGCCATCAGATCCATTAAAGCAAACTCGTCGGACCAACTGCGAATAGACATAATCGGAAAACCGAGCCGAATTCAAAATGATGATAAATTATATCCTAATTATATATCGAGTTGTGTGACTAAATAGTGTGTATAATTTTATTAGCTTGCATTTGTTTCACAACAATAGAACACAAAAATAGAAATGACAATAACCAATTGTATTATAATGTGAGTATGCTTTTTATGTTAATGAAGAATGTGTCATCAAAATGCAAATATCGATGGATTTTCCACCGGATCCGAATTTGCATTCAAAGTGGTTAATTATAATTAATCACAAAATCAGCATTTTTTGCATTGGTGTTTCCTGAAAACAGGCAACCGTCAAATAACTCGGCCGTTTAGTTTCTCATTCTTTATTAAAATAGCTTAAATTACCGATTAAATAGTCGCGGTTACAAGTATGCTCCACATTGATTACTCAGTTCTGGATTAGCAGCGCACTTGTTCTTCTAGTTAGGCCCGCCGACAATGCGTTTGCACTGGTGATAACGTTCGTTATGCGCTGGTGGCAGGTTACCATTGCAGCCGTAGCCGCCGAGGATGTGGATGCGCACGAAGTCGTCGCAGTCGATTTTCTCGTCCCCGTTGCAGTCCTGCAAGTATGAACAGCAATCAATAGGAACGATAATTACCGGCGTACGTCCGCACCTTCTGGAATTTATCCATGTAGCCTTGAACGGAGAGCGCCGAGCAGTAGATGTCCGACGCGCAATTAGCGTACGCGGTGGCCGAGTCGACGCTCTCGCCGTTCAACGTTGGCTTGCCTGAATCGGCCCAGTACGCCCACGTGATCCTGAAAGGTCCACATACATCTCCCTGGCAGATCTTCGTAGCGTTGCAGCCGGAAATTGCCTCGCAGAGGCAACCCAAACACTGTTGATTGACTGGACCTTGGCTAGCTGTCTCTAAAATTGCAAAAATATATAAATAACGGTCTCTAAAATTGTCAAGAAATATATAATATGAATGTGAAAATACAAACAAAATTGATTTATTTGTTGTTGTATTTATCAACCGGTGTAAATTCGCACTAAATTTCTTTAAAATTGCCAAAATAAAATAAAAATATGAAAATTCAAAGAGATTGAAGAAAAAAGAGAACGAGTTGAGAAACAACGAATAAGTTGTTTCTTACTCATATTTTAATCGATACAAATTTGAAGTCGCCATCTCTAAAATTATAAGTAAAGCATTTTCTTTTTTCGATGTTCCCTGTTTATTTGTTTGAATTACTGATCGAATGGTCGAATGGTTGTTTGATGTATTTTTATTGCACACTAATTACTATTGATTCGAAGAAGAATTCATTTTGATCAACATCCGCCGAAAATCAAACAGTCTAATCAATGTCAACGGCCACTGAACTACGTGGCTGGACAATGTTCCTTGTTATTAAGTTTCAAAATGTTGCTAAATCGCGCCGTATAACACTGAATAACACATATTCATTTAAATATGAGTGTTGCTCATAGTTAAACGCGCCGATAAAGAGAATATTATACATTTACAATCACTAATTCATATATTATGAATTATATGATAATCTATCCAAGTTTGATAAACACGTTGACTGCCACATCAATTTGAGAAATCTGTTCTGGGAAATCAACTGAATTATAGATAGATGCGCATTCTCATAGTCGGAAGTCAACTTGACAATTATCTTAAAAACGTCATCGAAAGATCAATTTTTACTAAAATAAATTCGTAACTGTCAATCAAACATACAATTATACTATTTATTAAAAACCGGATTCTGTATAGGCGAATACAGGAATTAGGAAATAAAGATAATAAAAATTTGAAAATTCCGATGATTGAAATTTTTTTTTGTTTGATGTTCCAATAATTTGAAAATTCGAAAAAAAAGAACATCAATTTCAGGATGTTCTTTTTTGCCATTCCTAGTGATATTATCAATCGGCATAAATTTGCACAAAATAGGCCGAATTAATGATTTTTTATTGAAATTATTTATAACAGACTTGACAACCATATGGCTAAATCACCAGAGATGAAATCTGGAATCTGAAAATTGGGTAAATACTGCAAGGAGGCGAACTGAAGTGGAACGGACATTTTAAAAGAAAAAGAGAACTTGAAAAATATAACCGTCTTCAGTTGATAATTAATATCAGGTGAATTATCTTTCAAACATCAAACATCATCGAAAAATCCATATTATTTAAAAACAGGATTTCGCAACGGTTAATCAACCGTACAGTTATACTACTTATTAAAAACCGTGTTCTACTGATACTGTATAGGTAAATAAAGGAATTACAGTTAGTTATAAAAATAAATCTCATCACATCATTGAGGCAATGGATAATTATGCATAATTCATCAATCCGTTTTAATTAACAACTTGAGACTACCGTATCCTGTTCGATGACCTTTGCTATTCACAAATAAGCAGATATCAAGCATAATATTAGCTTGCGCGTTTTAATATCAAGTGAAAACTAGATAAATTGGATGAAATAAATGCGCAAATGCATCAAGCATGACTAAAATCCTTGACTAATCTTGCCAGCTCGTTCTGACCATGTTAATTGTAAATATTCACCGTTTATCCAGGCAAAAATCCACGAAACAGGAAGTGAATTTAGTTCTTTCAAGTTTTCTTTGGTTTTATGCAGTTGCCTGATTTCTCTTCAAATTAATACCAATCGCATGCAGGTAATTGTAGCGTGGTGAGTTAATAAGTAACTGTTTTTCAGGACGATTCAAAATTACTTACGAAGTGCGAAAAACGCAGCAACAATGCACACTTGTACGAGTATTTGTTTATACATGTTTAATCGACAATTGAGAATGATGATCAGCGAACACCCGCGTTTGCACCGACTGAATGAAGTCTGACGGCCGTCTTTCACCTTTTATATTGCGAAGGAGTTTCGATGTTTGGTCCGATCGACGGCGGAGTTCACTGGAAGCGGCCACAAACGTCGACCAGCAAGTCTCGACCTAAACTTGCAAGTCCTGTTTGTCATTAGCCGCGAGTCGTTAAAACGAATGATCTAAATATAATAATCAGTGGACCACATCGTGAAGTCAATATTAGGCGACTACCAATCTAGTTTTATTTTTGGCGTTGTAAACATACACACACACACACGCTGTAATCGTCTTGTTTCGTTGTTTTAGTTCCGATAAAGATTTATAGCGGCCACGGGGCGGCTAATTGATGATGATTGTCGACGGTTTTTCCAAATTTGCGTGAGCATACATTAATTCGATTTTCGTGACACCGATTACACCTCTGGGAATTGTTTCATGGCCAATGAGACGGAATTCGATTATGTCATATTTTTGATTCTAACGACCTCAACACCGCGACAGTTTGGGGAACGTTTAAGTTTTGTTAATTTGCTGCATTAATGCTGTGTACAACTGATTCGCTTGGCTGTAAACATTGTTCGCTTGGCGCGCGCGTCAGCTTTGTAATCTATGGAGATAAATGTAGATCGGCAAACCTAAGGGGGTCGTCACACATCCGGCTTTGCACATCTATGCCTATTCTTGTATGACGAATGTATTTAAATGAAGATGAAGAAATTCGAAGAAACTAACTATCTCCTTTTAATACATTAGGCAGGCAAAGGAAACCACGAAACAAAATCACGCGACGCCGCACAATGGCCAATTTCGGGTAAAAACCTTGACATAAATCAATAATTCGAATTTTAAGCACATCTTTCAGATTTTCTGTATTATATCTATTGTAAATATATTATTGTAGTGAATTTAATTTAATTTTGGTGATTTCGCCTTTTTCCGTGGGGGATGACCCCACTATTTTAGTCTCAAATTACTCACAAAATATGCTTTTTCAGATGATACACTTCATTGTTTGTTTGGGGGGGGGTCTTTTATAAGATGTTACATTTACATTATCTCTTATAAGGGAATAAACGTTATCCTGGAAAGTTCCAGTTAATTTTTTTATGAGGAATTTGAATTTCGGCCCAAAAAATTCACACGAATGTGGTCTTTCAGTATCATCAGAAAACATTTACGCCTAAATGTTGGGTAATTATTGAGATATTTATCGTGTAAAATAACGTCTTCTCCGAGAAATGTCGAGTTTTAGGTTTTTCATTTTTTTTTCATATTTCCCATATTGCTATTGATATAAATCATTCACCAATCGATTCAGCATGAAAATGTCTTCAAACTCCTGGGACAGTTTTTCATTTGATTACTTATAACCGATATTATACACATCTCAGAAAAGACGTTTTTACACGATAAATATCTCAATAATTACCAAACATTTAGGCGTAAATGTGCATACAATGTGCAAACAATATTTAATGAGGAATCGATCAGTACCAGGATGGGCATTCTGTAACATGCAGATTAGAAAATATTTTAGAACAAAGTTTGAATTTCATGTTTTAGTTCCGCATTTTGCCGCTACGTGGTACCGATCGGATCCGGTCCTCTTAAATAAACCCTGAAATTAAGTACAATTTAATTACTATTACATTAAATACAATTAATTACAATATAAGTATATTAGAAATAGATTTGCCGAAAATGTTATGAAAATCGATCACCGAACGTATACCAAACGTTCTGTGATCGAAGTTGCGCGAATCCCACACGTCGCGACGTGAGCTTCAATTTAGCTTCGTGGGTATTCGTTGGACTTCGTGCATTAACGATGTTGATATTTGACAATGACAGCATTGTCAGCTGTCACAACTGTCACAACCGTCAAAACAGTGGCTGGAAAAGCAGCACAAACTGGCGCAAGAAACGTTACGTATGTTGCGCGTTTTGCATGGCACGCCGCCGTAAAATCCCAGAAACGCACACACTAACCGGATGAAGGCGGGCCTAATTGAATTACGGGCCAGCCAAAAAGCCGCCGCTGCATACACACGCAACACCAACGAACCAAGCAGGCGCCAGCGGATATCAGCTGCAGCAGTAGCGCGTGGTATGCGGCGCACATATGACCAGCCTGCGTGGACAAATCGTGCCCGGCCGCAACTACACGGCCGTTCGCAATGCGGATGGTGATAACGTGGCGCCGATCAGCCAGCACCACAGCTCGCCAGCCAGCTGCGGCTGCCGGCCGACCGATCTGGACGCGCTGCATTCCTACGAGCTGCTCTATAAGAAAATGATGAATCTCTTCAAGGAAATCCTGCTGATGTTCCTCGTGTGCATCGTGTACACGGTGCTCACGCACGAGTAAGTCGAGGACGTTCTGTTGTCATTATTTCAATCTGTATTGCTTCATCTAAAGAAAATTCTAGTTTTAGCCCGCCGAAGATAGCGCGCGGGCCGGCGGCGTTCCCATTCTTCAGCAAGACCTCAATTGTTAGCGACTGGTATCGTGGCGATGTGTCCTCAGCAGTGGCAATCGCCGGAGCCTCTGATATCGTCTTCGTCATGTTTTACGCACCGTGGGATGCCGAAAGTCAGGAGATTCGCGATGACTTTGAAAAAGCCGCGCAATTCTTTCGAGATCGTGTTGAGTTCGCTGCTGTCAATTGTTGGCAGCCAGGTAGTGAATGTAGACAGAAATATAGTAAGGTAAGCTCAATTTAATTATAAACAAATATTTCGTAAATCATCGTTCATTAAACGAACCCCTGAAAAAATAACAATTTGGCGAATAGTTAGATTTTTTTGACCTAACTACATAGTTCGATGAAGCACAACTGATTCAAGGTTTGTCATTTTACTCGAATAGTGCAATATACTTGAATTTTCCTTTTTTTTTACCATTATGATAGTAATTCTTACAATGTGTACGGTAATTCCTTCATTAGCGGGGTTAATAGATGATACCGAGATATACCGCGCTAATCTAACTTATAATTTAATGAATTCTCAAAATTATTTAACAGAGGTTCAGCGTGCGACCACGCCGATTTGAATGAAACTTGGTAGACGTGAAGAATAGGTCTAACAATACCTATTAAAGTGAGACGACGCAATATCTTTTCAAAGGGGTTTGAAAATATGCGTTCAAGTGAATATTAGGGATGTCAAAAAAGTATCCGTATCGATTAGTAGCGATACCACGTGTCGATACTTATCGTCTTTTATCGATACTTTAATTTTTGATATTTATCGATAGTATCGAATTAGTCATTTTTTATAGTTTTTGACATGCCCCTGCTCTGAGGCCATCTGTTAATGACAACCACCAATTATGATGGTAATCGTACTCAGAACGACCGTTTCGTCCCCGGAGCTGCGTTGGTTGTTTTGAAAATATTGAAATTCAATCATTAAATTCTTCATACCATGAAATAATATAATATCAAATCGACAAATTATAATTTCATCAATACATTTGTAATTAAATCAGTGGATACTTACTGCTGAAGTATCGTTTTAAAATTCCATTTATTCTAAAATTATTATTAATTATTTCATTACTACATTCACATAAATACATCTCAATATTACGAAATGGAATTTTCCACTAGTTCTTGATATTTATCAAACAAAAACAGGGAGAAATGTGATCGAATAACGAACATTTTTAAATCAACATAGGTAGGCATTCAAAATATGTTTGCGCCTATTTTGTTTCGACTAACAATAAGATAACGAGCGATTTACTTAAGTGGTTTTTCAACAACCAATCCGTTGTAGTCCACGGATTGGTCGAGTAACGTAGATGTGTGGACATTCTTTCAGTTTTCATTACTTGTTTCAATGACATTTATCAAGAAAAAAAAAAACCAGAAGAAATATAATCGTATAACGAACATTTTAATAACAACAAATTAATGTGTTTGGGCACGCTAGATTTTGCATTTGTTGGCAGCAGGAACTTGAACGTACGATTCACACGTTAACCAGGTGTTCTAATCACACTTAATATGAACAAACACGTCGACTAACTTAAGTTGCTGAAATCAGCGAATTGGATGTGAAGACATGTGTGATCCTTTTGAGATTTAATACGACTGAATACATTTTGACTGATGAAATGCCTAGAACGAATGAATGAGTAAACTGCGTTAAACGCAATGCACCGGATAATCTTGAAACATTTGGAAATTAATACCCAAATTATGCTTTCTATGCTATAATTCAGAATAGTGTATTAATCCTTCACAGAAATATAAATTGTGAAGAAAGTTATATTACCTATACTTTCCGATTTTATCAATTCGTCGCCATCAAATGATTAAAATTTGATAAATTACAAGTTTCGATACTTCGAAGTCGATTCCTTAATTTACTCAATCAGTAATTTACAATCATTAATTTTATTACTTAGGAATTACCGCAATGTTTTTCATTCTCAAGTAGTAACATCAGAATCATTGGGTCGATGATAGACTGTATTACTGTAACGAGTAAAAAATATTTTAAAAATACATTAACAGATGGCGTCAATGTGTATTTTCGATACCAATACGTATCAATACCAAAAAGTATCGATACCTCGTGAAAAGTTGACATCCCTAGGGAACATACCTTATTGGCAAACGTTCAGTAAGAAGTCAGTGTGGCGCGGTTGGTAGATTCTCTGCTTACGGAGCAGAGGTTTTCCAACACTTTTTTAAATTCGATGATTCTTCTTCTTGTTGTTTAGGCATTTTGCCTTTTCTACTTCTCTCTAACGAGGTCCAAAGGATCTTTTTCCTCGTGGCGATTTATCTCGGGACTATTATTGTTGCGTCCATTCGCCCTATCTTGTCGTTCCATTAGAGCTTTCGGTTCTTGCACCATTGCACTTCTTGCACAATGTCTTCTATGTTGTTCCAAGCTCTTCGGATGTCTTCATTATCCGGCCTTGAAGGGTTTTTCCCCTAATATTTCTCAGTATTTTCATTTATGCTGTTCTGAATAGTCTCTGGGTAATTGTCGTGTCGGCAGGTGTACCGGCTTACTACGTCAGGAGGAGACAATATTTGAACAAAATTTTTAAATTTAAGTAGTTTAATTTCTATTTGCAATTATTATTTATTCATTAGCAATACTTTCACAATGTATTGGATCATACATATCATAAAACAACCAAAACGCGCCAATGGCTTGCTTCTGTTTCCAAACCGAAATCGAGGCGAGTCGCCCCAGCTTTTTTTTTGAACGGTCAATCAGCATTCTCTTCATTCTGCGCGAGCATCGACAAATTTTCAATCGTTCCGAAAATGATGATTCGCTTATCTTTTCGTCCGCTGTCGAATAAAACGAATGGCTCACCGCGAAGAGTGATTGATAACTCTTTTGAAATTTCGATGTTGTGGTAGAACAGGTCCCACTTTATTCCTTCTTCGAATATTTTGTATTGTTCTTTTTATAATCCTTTGTCGGTGTAAGTTCGGAGCTGCTGCCAAACTGATCTCACTCGATGCTGCCATGATCAACTCTTGACGGGTGTCATTAGATATGAATACCGCAGTCTTTATATTTTGATTTTATATCTTTGAGTGCACGCAATGCCTTTGCTGAATAATATTTGGTAAAGCCGCACTGCCTCCATGCGGGGAAGGAATGGAGCGCGGGACCAATACAGAGTTATGAAACGCACGGTGATTTTTCCCTGCGGTGAATTTTCGTAGTGGTGAATTTACCAGCGGTAATTTGGTAGCGGTGATTCTACCGCGGTGAATTTACTGGCTCCCGTTATAACCTATACATGTTTTATTTTCTCTAAAAACTTGCTTTATGTTTAATGTTTCCAATAATAAATTAAGTAAGTAAAAAAAAAAGAAATAAAGTAAGTTTAAAATTAAATGTCTCTTGAGAAAATGCATTGAACTATTCCGGTAAGTGTCCACTTACTTGCCGATTGCACGATAAACATTCTAGCATCTTCTCACCATTTGGACCAACCGTGTCTCTATGTTATCAATTGATATTGATATGTAACGATCCTTATAAAATACTGATACCTTTTTGACATCTAGAGTTTTGAAAGGTTAAGTTTGGAAATGTTACGTTTGAAAAATAATTACTGGGGTACAATAATTAACTCAAATGTCACACAAGATAGACATTTCATGTACTGGCTAATGTACCAATACAATATCAGTCTAACTTGAAGGGGTCAGTGACTGATACATGAATCGTAGATTCTATGGTTTTTACTTTTTTCGCCTATGTATGTAACCTCTAAGAGGCATTTAGGAGGTGTTGTTTGTACGTCATATCTATCTATTTTTACAATATATTTATTAATTAATGAAATGCATTGATAAATGGGCATAAAGCCTATGAAAATGTTTGAAAAATCAAATATGTTTGTTGTCACGTCGTTAAACATTAATGTTATTATTTTAGGTACTTAAATTTCCAGTGCTATTGGCCTATACTTCCGATGGTAAGCCAATACAATATCATGGGCCTAAGAATATGGTACACATGATAACATTTTTAAATAATTTAATAACCCCATATCAGAGACTAAATTCAACTGATGACATCTTGGATATGATGGTAGAAAATGATGTAAGCAATTTTCATAGTTATTTTTATTCTTACTCTCTATTAAAGGCAAAGAATTGCCATGAAAATTTATGCATGTTCTTTAAATATTTCATGAAATGTCAAGTGAAAACAATTGATATTTAAAAGTAATAATTTTAATTAATACATTAAGACACGAGACGTTATGCATGCTTTTGTCACTTCATCGATAAATATATTTCTTAATTATAAAATTTATATTTATAAACAATTAAATATTTCTGTGAATATGCCGAGAAAGATATGCGCACATAATTTGAAATGAACTTTTTTGTTGCATCCAATTTTAGGTTGTGATATTAGCATCAGTTGACTGCCGACCAAACAGCAAATCTTTTGCTGTCGCTTATAATGTAGCCTTAAAACTGATCGAGAAGAATCCGCTTCGAGAGTTTGGTTTCGGTATGATCAGTTCCCCTGATGAGCGCCCCTTCCTCCGAATACATTTGTGGAATGAGACCTTGGTTAGTACCCTGTTATTATTTATTTTTCGTGTGTATGTGTATATTTCTTTAACATGTGTTTCTTGCGTGATCTTTCAATGAGTGTGTTTCTAGACGTATCCCACTGAGAATGCGTTTCGAACACGCCCTGTTTTGCAATGGCTTTCCGACCACATGCACCAGATTACAAAGTGGATGGCGCCGCCCGGTTACAAGACTGGCCTGCTTGCCATGTACATGACCGGGCCGACAATGATTCTCTTCACGCCGCTGAATCCATTGATTAAACAAATGGACCATTATATTGCGGTAAATAGATTTTTTACCCTTATTTGTGGGGTTGCTTTTGGTGAGCTTTTTTTTTAATATTTGCAATTTTGGGCAATATTCATATAATGCATGCCGATACAATTCTCTGAGCTGAAAATTTAAGAAGGTCAAGTCAAGTTTTCATAGACAAATCATGACAGATATTTCAAAATGTATGATGCATAATTATAAATTTAAACAATAATGCATGAGTACCAATTATTATTTTGTTCGACATGTATTTTAAATTAACTTAACTAACCAGAAGAGTATCTCAATTGTCCGTCACAGAATTGAATGAAGCTTTTTGTACGTGTAGTACACATATAGAAATAATTTGTGTTCACGGGATTTTACTCCGTTTTGAGCCATTTTTCAAGCTTTGGTCGCAATTAACAGGCTACAAAAACCGATTTAGGCAACTTTTGATGCCTTGGATTAAGTTGAAAGTATTAAATTTATATTTAAATAATTTCGTTATCAAGTGCAAAAAATATTAATCAATCGTTCAGAAAATACAAAGAATAACTTGTAGATATTTGACTTGATTCTTTATTGCGTAATAAGGCTGAATGGAAGAATATAACAGGACATGAAGGGGAAAAGAAATATCTGAAAATTAATACAACCTAGATACATAGAAAAAACTGTTAAAAATACTATATTAAATCTGCTAGAATGTTTCGTTGGGAATTTGCTATTGATGATAGATAGGTGGGGTAAAAATCATAAAACCTTTTGAAATTATCAAGTTCAACTTCGTACTCTCCGTATGGTAGTGGTACCTAATGGAAAAATTCAGTACTTTTGTTTATTTAGATTTTAGGAAGTCGAATGCGACAATATAAATGTACTTACAGATTGCGCAACCTCGCTTGAATTATTTCTTCATTGCAACCCAAATGGAGTTTATGTTTTGTATTTGCTCACCTACATTCTCACCTGCGATAATTACAATCTCTTATTTTTCTCAATCTTTATTATACATGCATTTCACAATAATAACAAAATTGTTAATTATACTAACAAAAGGTTCAGATCAATGGCTGCACTCAAGATTGCACCCTGGTATTCACAATCACCTCAAAAATTAAAATAAAAAGTGTAAATCGTCATAACTTTCCGTATTAAAACATAATACAGAATGTTCAATATACAGAATTTGAGAGTACAAAACTTTACAAAACCAAAAAAGCTGCCAAGATGGCCATCGGCCCCAAATTGAATGCTGAAATTTAGTCCCTCTCAAACATATCTTTTCTCTTGTAATTGTAAAAGAGTTTTCCAGACTCCATTCGCAGTGTCCATTTAACAAAGATAAGCATATCATAAACAAATACTGCATGATCAAAATTACTTCATATCAAAAACAACATGTTGAATAAGTAGTTTAGTTTATATTAACTTTGTTGTGGATCGGAGTCCGGATGCAATATATGGATTATTTCTAAGTTTCGCAACTTACAAGGAGAGGTTCACACTGTGTCCGCTGCGATTTTAATGAAAGTTGGTAGACATGTAGAATAGGCCTAACAACAATGCCTATTAAAGCGAGACGACGCACTATCCAGGTATTATCCTTTAAAAGGAGTTTGAAAATATGCATTCAAGTTTATATAACTTATCGGTGAGAGTCCTGTAAACAGCCGGTGTAGCTCGGTTGGTAGTCTCTGTTTGCGAAGCTGAAGGTCTGGCGATCGATGCTTGCTTTTTGATCCTTTTTTTATTCGATTGTTAAATATTTTTAAAGTAAAGTAGGTGATTTCAATTTACAATTATTATTTATTCGATAGCAATATTTTCGCAATATAACAATTTTGAGGTAACTCAAAGTGCTAACTGAAGACTATTTCAGGGGGATGTATAAATTCACATAAATGGGTTGTCTCCAAGCGAACAAAAGTATGAGATATCATCAGAAAGTGCATAAACTTCATAGGAAATAATGTAAAACGTCACATAAATAGGTCGTTGCCCCCTCCCCTCGATTGCTCGATTATATATATTACCAGCGAATGAAGGATGCCTTCATTCGAAAAAAAAATCACCAAAATTTATGTCAAGACCCAAAATTGGTCATTGTGCCGGTCGCCCAGTCAAATTTACCCTGACGGCAGTCACACAATGAATAGATAAATATTTGTTTTTTGCGGTCTCCACTTTCAGAACCACTGCTCTAATTTAATTTTGATTTTAAACATTTAAATTTAAACACTGAAAACAACAACAAATATTCTTATAATTTTTTTTATTCTCAAGTTAAAACAAGCGGCATTGGAGTACTATTCCTGCAATGATACGATATTGTCTCCTACAACTCGCCACATCCTCGCTCATCGCCTGAAACTACGAAATAGTTTGCCGGAAGCATTGGTACGCTGCAACCGCTACGAGCAAGTGCAACAGCCCAGTATCTCCTACACATCGAACGTGTTTCTGAATAAATCGAATTCAAACGCATGCTTATCGTCGCAGTCGTTCGACTGGCAGGACGCGCAATGTGTGAAGCACTGTCTGACCGAAGGCACGCCGCAGGTGGACGCGAAGGAGTGTCAGGAGGACGCCATCAATCGTTACGCTACATCGCTGCATCCGCTCGAGCGCGACCTGTACGCACCGACGAACTTGCAGCGGCTGCGTGACGAGTGGCAGTGTTCTTTAGCTCGGCTCGCCAAGCAATATCACCCCGCCTATGTCACCGATCACAAAACCGGTGGTATTGATATCGCCGGTTTGGCTTGCACGGGTAACGCTACTCTGACGATGCTCGCGATGGACAGTCTCGTCTATCATCACTTCGCTGAAGCGCTTGGTGTCGACGTGCTCGCTGCCAAGCGCAAGACTGCGATGGTGATAATCAATCCCAAGGATGAGACGCACGCGGTGCTCGATGGTCCATTCACTGATCGCAGTCTTCGCGAATTCGTGCTTAACTTCACGGCCAACAATCTGCGGCGAGCTGTCGTGGATAGTTCCGTGGGATTTACGGAAACACATCGGTTTCAGTATGAGGCCTGTCGCCGTGGTGATGTTTGCATAACAGAATTAAACTCGAAGAATTTTGTGGAGACAATCATGAATCCTACAAAGGTATTCGATATATTCCAATGAAATATAATATGCATAAGCATATAAACAACTACATAAAATTACTAATTCTTTTCCTCGAAAACATTTCTTCTCGTGTTTTGTGTAAACGAACACATTTTTCTTTTAATATATTTCTTTCTGAATCGATTTATTCATAATCATATTATAATTAATAATCATTAATTATAAATATGCCAAAATGATTTATTTCCATCATGATTATTCCAGGTGGTTATCGTACTATATCATTCACTCCAGTGTGCGTTCTGTAGTGGTGTGTCGCATACGTTCTTGGAGTCTGCAAGACTGCTGACAAACGTCTCTAGCATTCAATTTGTACGAGTCGACGGGGATCGCAATACGCTGCCCTGGGAGTACACGATGGAGAAGTACCCCTTTATACTGCTGTTCCCCGCCGAGCAGAAGTCAGAGAGTCGGGCTTATCCGGATGGTATGCCGATCACTCTTACCAATCTAATCAGCTTTATACTCGCCAATTTGGATTCTTCTATTAAACTACAAGCTATGTGGGAGATTTGTTATCATTCTAATGTACGTATTATTATTTTAAATGTTATTACCTTTCAATCGTATGTGATCCTTGGTTGATGAAACTTAAACACTTAAAGCACAAATTATTTTAGAATAGTGGTTCGCTGACCTCAGTGGACTGAAGTTGATTCAATGGCACCACCAAAAATGAATGTGTATTAATATTGTGGTTTCATTAATTTGACCGGATTCCCAAACATGGGGACCCTCATGGAGTAATTTAGATACGGGGGAACCATTGAAATATATAAAAATTCGTCTGTTAGCCGCATTAACGTAATACATGTATACTAACAGTTGAGAGCCAAAATTGATTCCTTTAAAACGAGAAAACTATATAAAATTGCATTGAAAATGCCATTTAGGCTTTCACCGTAGGTTAACGTGTGCAATGTGCACGTCTAAATAACACACAATGAAGTTTACCATGAGACAAAGAAATGTATATTTGGAGTCTACTGTCGGGTTTTGGTAAAACATGTTAAAATTAACACTGGAGATAAACACTTTATCGATGTTTTACAATTGTGGTTTATTTGGTACATTGCGCATTTCGCCGCGAGGCATCGTCAGGTTCTAGCCTGTTACAAACTTCGATCCCTTATTTATACACACATTTTTCTTAGGTAGGTACAATATTGCGGGTGAGGGGCGAAGATTGAAGTAGGTTTGCCATTAAGGATCGGGTCTGAATTTTCATTTATTGCCCGTCTAATGTAAATCGTTTCCAATGCGTTGAGCTTGTGACCTTTGCGGGCCAGATGTATGATTTTTAAGTTTTGAATTGTGCATGTGTGGCCAGCTGCTTTGAGGTGGTCTGTGAGCGAGAAACATTGGGGATTCCCCGCATTGTTAGTTAAACCGTGGTCTCGGCATCGTGTATTGAAGTCGTGGCCCGTTTGGCCTAGGTATAAATTATCGCAATTAGCAAAACTGACTTGATAGACTCCGAAATTAAGAATGTTGTTAGTAAAGGATCTAACTGTGTTTGGATTATAAACCGCAGCAGGGAAACTTAGTTATATGAGTATGTGAATAATTTTTTAAGATAAACGACCTAAAAATGGCCCGTATATTTTGTGTATTTGTTCTTGTGTGGCCAGGAAAAATGAGTTAATTGTTTCAAGTTTAAGAATAACATCTACTCAGTGATCTTTATATCCGTTGTTATGGGCTATAGTTTTTATAATGTTTAATTCTACTTTGAAATGTTCCTCGGAAAGCGGCGTAGATATTAACCGATGAATTAGGCAATTAATTGAAGCGAGTTTAGTGAAAATAGGATGGAAAGATCAAATGGTATAATCGTGTCAATATCAGAGTTCTTTCTAAAAATTGAAAATTCTAACTGATCAGTAGCTTTGAGATTTAGTACGATTAGATACAGTAAAGTAAAATCCGCTAAACGTAATGCACGAGTTAATCTTGGTACATTTGAAAATTAATACTCAAATTATGTTTTTTTTATGCTATAATCCAAGATAGTTTGTAACTCCTTCACAGAAACATTAATTTTGAACAAAGTTATATTCTATACTTTCCGATTTTTTCAATTCGTCGCAATCAAAATATTAAAAGTTGAAAAATGGCAAATTTAGATACTTCGAAGTCGATTCCTTTATTTACCAAATCAGTAATTTTACAATCATTAATTTTATTACTTAGGAATTTCTATGATATTTATCATTCTCAAAATGTAACTTCGTTGCGTAGTAGCTCAGTTCGTAAGATCGCTGCTTACCACGCAGGGGGATCCAGGTTGAAGTCCTGATCGTGACAATAATACCTCTACTCGCTCCGGCAAACCGCATTAATATCTGTGGTTGTCGTTATAGAACTGTTCACCCTGGGTAGGGCCAGCAACCTACCCAAACGGAATTAATAAGCTCATAGTTACTCAGAAAAATTCCCGGTCAGCGATAAGCCGGGTGTACGAAGAAGAAGAAAATGCAACTCCCATGTAGTAACCTTAGAAACATTGGGACGATATACTGTAACGAGTAAATAATAATTTGTAAATACCTTAACAGATGGCGCCAATGTGTATTTTCGATACCAATAAGTATCGATACTTTTCTTTGATAGTTGGGTATCGAAGTTTCAAATGTATCGATACTTCGTGAAAAGTTGACTAACGTGGACTCTCCTTGGCAGTAATGACGTTGCCGCAATCTGTTGATGTTCTTATCAGAAATATAATTTGAAATATTCATCTGCTTAAACGTCTACAGTAACGTTTAGGTGCATTTTCTATGTTTAACTTTCAGAAATAATTGAAGCATTGTTTGATTGCAGCATGAATCAGACCGATCACAGTGCGTGTCGGTGGTGCGTCGTCAGAACCTCGCGCTGATCGAGACGACGTTGCGTCGATGGCGGGCAGCGGCACCGCGCCACCGCCAACGCATATTGCGTAAGTTACAGTTGCTGAAGACGATCCACATGAACCTCGCGATGGAATCGGCAGCGCAGGACGCGCACGCCCTCGGCGGTAAGCTAGACCGGTTGAGTCGCGCTTCGTTGCGCGCCGTCTTCCAACGCTTCGTCGACGGCCAATTCCGGTCGCTGCGTGACGACCTCTGACAATTACTGCTGCACACGTTCGTCCTGCTGCTGCTGGAGATGGGCATGTTGCAGAAATGGGAGATCATCTTCATGTTCACCCATTGATCCATCGCACATAACTATTCAAAATGAAAGGAAAACAATCGCGGCGAAACTCAATCCCGTTCCTCATCTTCCTCCCTCCCTTCGCGAACATGCTGCCGGTACGCCAAACTCTCCCTTATCTTAGACGATACGCAAATTGCTTTTGCATGCAGATATTTTCCATACTTTTTAGACCTGAGTGCGTACGGACCGACCGATTATCGTTTTCGTGGATTGTTTATATACTCCAGTGAACGAATATACTTTTACGTACGCTGAAAAGCCAACTCAGTTGACTTGTGACAAATGATGGACATGTATTTGATTGATCAATCTGTGATACTGACGAGATAAGCGTAAGCATAATTAAATTGGTAGTGCTAGTTTAATTATTTAAGTAACACCGCATATTATGTTGAAATGTATGTTAATAAATTGGACACACGGACGAATCTATGCTATATAGAACCGCTGTGACAGTTGCGATCGGGTAAGTAATCTTGGTTCCTTGTAATGATTGATACTAACGAGAAATTTAAATATTATCTTTAATATTAAGTATAGTCTATCCATTTCGTGAAATGGATATTCTATTAATGAAAAATAAAATATCATTATTCACATTTTATTGAAGAGATTGCGGAGGGGCTACACGTTAGAACTGATGTTGTAGACCTAAGAATGAAACGTATTAACTTCCTTTGCCTTGTTACGAGACAGCACCTAGAGCCTCGTAACAGGGCAAAGGAAGTACTTCAACCGCTGCGCTCATTGAGAACTAGTTTTTTCACAAAATATATGGTTTAATCATTTCCTAGTATGTTGACCCTCATTTCAGTTAGTCATTTGGCCACTGCCCGACCAGCTTAGACATCAGAACTATGTAAAATATTCATTTATTTATTCAGTATTTCAGCGTGTGCCCAGAACGTAAGGTTTGTACCTATTTATATATTTCAAATATTTAAGAAATAAAAATCTATTCTCTTCTGAATTTTTTTTTTTTCGTTAGAGGCCTTGGAACGTAGTCCAAGGCCTCAAGGCTTCGGTACATTCATGGGTATATACAGGGTATTATACAAGGCGTTGGATATTATAGAATGCATCGCGGTTGTTTTCTTCGAGCTGATGCTTCTTTCATTTTCCGGCTGTGGCTTTCTCTTCTTTCCTCAGTCCAAGGGGTACCGCGCTTTCTGGTTACTTCTTCCTTCAGTCTAACGTCTCGCAGTCTCTCTCAACCGTGCTCGTTCCTTGATGTCTTGCTGGGTAATGCCCAATTCCTACATCTCTTTTTCTGTCTCTCTCACCCAGTTCTACGCCTTTTTGTCCTTAGGGTACTCTATTATGATTTTTGTTAATCACTCCTGGCGTATTCTCGTTGTGTGCATTCCTAATGGCATCTGACAACTTTCCTATATGTGTGTAGAGCTCCTTATTGTGCCTGTGTCTATACTCACCACCTTGACTTGACTGGTCCCAAAATTCTTGTCAATAGTTTTCTTTCCTGCATGCTGAGTTTTTCGCGAAGCCAAAACTAATATAATAATATATCTGGGCAGATAGGTCGTTTTGCTTTAGGTTATAACCACACTAATTCAATAATAACTAAAGATCTAAAAGCTATAAATTACAAATATAAAAATGATTTGCTATCAAGAGTGCGTGGAATACTGAATGTATTTTATGACTATTATTACAAATGAATAGTATTTTATACAAAGTGCATGGAATGGTAGCATTTCTGACTAATATGCAAAAACGTATGAGTGAAAAATGGGTATTCAATGCAAGTTGTACACTTCTTTTTCTACGGATATTATATGGGAAAATGAGCAAATTTGGTATCGGTGTGACTGCCGTCAAAAATTACAGATTGACTCTCGCACTGACTTGCCTAGAACTACGTGTTCTAATAGTACGAAAGTGACGTGGGGTGTACCGGGTGAGGTTTTTAACGTGCTCTCTCCGAAAAAAACTGTAGGTAATTAAAATGTACTCATTCCATGCTGGAAAAATATATTCAGCCCCACATCGGTGGGTGAGGTATATGATATGTGGGTGAGGTGACGGTAACCTAAGCATCTTACATGAGTCCCCTATTTTTTTTATTGCGGATTCAAATTATACGACTAAGAGTATGTCAAATTTATTCGAAATGTTTTTTCTTCGTCTCTTCTGTAATCAATTTAGGAAATTATTTTCCCATGTAAAAAAGATCGGACTGATTTTTTTTGTAGACATAGCACACATTGTATTATTACAGATGTACCAGATATGCCTGTGCACGTATTCCTCGATTTACGTGTTCTTGAAAAATCCCGGATTGATTATCGATGGTCTCCAATAGTATATTATATAACGGTACTATTAGATAAATATTATTAGTCCAGACAATAAGAAATTATCCTAAATATTAGTTTATTCGTCATTTGAACATGCAATACATCGTTGTACTATTCCCTATACTCTTGAATTGTAATCGCCGATTGAGGGTCGTCGACCTGGTCCAGTTCTATAACTTGTACTTTTAGTTCCAAATCAGTCTCCCCCTCCTTAATATCCTCGTGGAGTGCTTCCGCCATGTTGCTATCGCAACTGCGGTCCTCTGGCATGCCATTGTTTCCCTCGACTATGTACCAATGCATTGCTAAATTGACCGAAAAGGAAAAGAAGCTGTCTTTAATAGTATCCTAGCATTCGAACAAAACTAACGGTATAACACATTGCACGTATCAAGCAAGCGCCTCGGTGGTGGGCGGGTCACAGATCAATCGCTGCAAAGACTCCCTGGACTCTGCACACAGACAAACGGCCCGTTGGCAACGTACACACACAGAGCAGCGCTGGCTGCACTTACCTGCCGGATCCTGGATGCGATAGAGTTCGGCTAGCTCGGCGCCTGAGCAGAGCGGTGTGTCCACCTGCAGAGTATTATCGAACTTGGAATACTTGACCTCGTAGCCCTCGCGGTCCTTGTTGTAGCTGACGACCGGCTCAAAGCGATGTCCCCACAATACCTCTGCCGACACGTAGCTGGAGCGGGCCTGCGTCGACTGACCGGTGCTTTCGATGGTGCCCTCCAGGATGACGACGATCTCGAAGCGCTCCTGCAACATGTCGGCGGCGGAGAGGTGGAAGAGTGGCGAATTTTGGTCGATACGGTGCACTATTGTCATGGGCCAGATGAAGAAAAGATCTCCATCACATCCGTCTGCGGCGACTTCCAGCTCTGTTTGGAAGTGCGAAAGCACCTCGCCCTCTTTGGTCTGTTTGGCTCGAATGATCGCCGCGCGAATACTCGCCCCAATAATGTGACTCTTCCGCATATCACCCACGCGGAACATCAGACACAGGTGGCCGTCGCGTTGACAAATCACGGCGTTCTTCGAGAAGAGTAACGTCTGCGTACGATGCTTGGGACGCGTCATCTTAGCGAAAACGATGCCCACCATGAAGGCTTGGATCATCACACCTTGAACAGGATTAGCGATCAGATTGCTAGACGACAGTTTATGAAATAGGGATCTAACCACATATGCTCTGCATGCACATCACGAAGATAGCTTCGGGGCATTCCTCCGACGTCGATCGCGATCCGTAACCAATGGTGTGCTGCGTTTCTATGCTGAATAGAAAACACGAGTTGAAGTCGTAAATATTGCTTATACATGGTTTCCAATCGTTTTCTTCCTGCATTGGCGGAAGATGCGCCAATTCCAAATCACCATGCGTGAAGGAAATCAACCACCAGATAACTGCAAACGCCAACCAAGATAAAAGGAAACTGAGGGCGAACGCAATCAGTGTCCAGCGCCATTGAGTATCCACCAAAGTTGTGAAGATATCCTGAAGAAAACGCAAGCGATGCTTGGAAATACGGGATTGCAGAATATTACAGTCGCCATTTTTTAAAATGGCGCGCCTTCGCACTTTTCGCGCTGTTCCAGGACGATAGCGATTTCTGCGAAAAAGAAGTAGGTATAACAATGAATTGTGGAAAATATTTTCATTCAAATTAGAATAAAATTAGACTCGTTTAGACAAAGTTAGAAGGGGCAAATTCTTAAAACTTGGGACGTGTATAATCTCACAGAATCGACGCGCAATATTTATCAATTGACACCTTTTCTTGTTCATGAACCGTCATCGACTCAATTAACGTTGGTTTACAACATGTTGCAGTGCAATTTTATAATTTACAAGCCGATCAAAGTCGATAACAACGAAATATTCAGTGGTATGGCATGCATGAATTTGTTTGGTTCACGTTTGAATTGCTGCCGGATTTATAAATGCGCATACATTTTATACAATCGAGCTGGATTCGTTTCTAACCAGAAACACGTTTTCTTCGCATTGGCTCAGATTTCTGGTTTTCTTTACCTTGACAACGATTTTGGGTAGTAAACTCCTGGGGACAGTTCGTACGCGTTGGTTCGAGGTGACTTGTATTCGTTGAACATCAAAACTTTGCGATCGCTCGGTGGCGAATCCATACTTCTTGCACACCACCAAGAAGCGCTTGTCGCCTCTGAGCGGACAGGTAACAAGCAGGCGTCGCGTGCGAACCGTGATTTTGTATGACGGATTTGAATTGGGATCAGTCGCACGCACGCACAGAGCGTGTGTGTACGCTGCGACAACGCGCTCGGTTTGATTGGATTGACTCGGAGCAGCAAAGTGCTACAAGTGACTTCGTTTACATGGGCCACTGGCCGTGGATCAGCTGCGCCTTCGAAATCGGCTGGCTGCTTACATCACGTTCGGTGGGTTTTTAACAGATCTCACATGGCGCTAATTCGCTGCTCACACATACCACGCACGGTGCACAGGGCACAAGAGGAAAATCGCGAGTGAGAAAAGTGCGCCGTCGGCGAGACGCGCTGGGATTTTTGCGACTGCCGTCTGTTTACGCATCCCGGCGGGTCGCATGCTGTCCCCATTTGAGATAAGATAACATCGAGTTAGGCGTCATTTGTGTATGAACAAGCGCCGCGGACGGTTTGCTTCAAATCAATTAGGAGGTGTGTGGAAATGCGTTCAGAAAGTTTGCGCCTCCACAAGAAACCAGCGCTACTCACCGGTAATTGATCTCCTTCATGCATGATAGAGAGCTGTTGCATGTCGAAATGCGATTCATTCCAGAAATGACGATGGGGAATTGTAGATTCGATGCCTTTGCGTTGAAGATCAACGGCGCATCCACCCCCGAATAATCGACTGATTCCTCCATCTCTTCAATTACGCCCGGTTTGTAGAATAATCGCTGCGTAGGCGGTGTACTGACGCAACTAGCCTCTGTCTTAGCAGTCTTGTCATGTTCTGGCTCCTTCTTTGGTATTTCCTCATCTTTGGTTGGCGGTACGTCCTTGATACAAGGTATCACCACAGCTGCCTCTACACTCGACTCTGTGGCAATATCGACTGCAGTGGGAACGTCTTCTGGCAAATTGGCATTTGCTGGTGTTGCTGCCGAGTGTTTACGAAACAAGCGCATGCTGAACCTGAAGCATTCTAATTACTGATTAAAATGACCAATTTTGTGTGGGCTTGTTGAGGATTGTGACTGAGGGCTGTGTCAGGGTTGCTTGCGGAAAGTACTTACACGTTAATTGTGCTCCCGTTTAGAAACTCATTTGGTACCAAATTTATTTACGACAATTACAGCAGCATTGCGTTGATGGTATTGCGCGTAGGTGAGACAATGTTGTGTTATTGTTTAGTGCTTGTGATTTGTTGTTAGTTACTGGCTGGCTGGCTCGTTGAGAGCACAGTTGTTACGTTCGGCGATGGCCATGAGAAATTGTGCAGAGTTTCACCTCGACAAGCTCACGTGCTGCGCGCGTCCCAGAGCGGGAGAGCGTCCGGTGAGGACAAACGTTCAAATGCTAGTCGACACTAGACAGGACCCACTCCGAACGTGCTAGCGTGCAATACAAAAGCCTCAAATTATACTTGTTTCACGCTCGGAATTAAATTGAAGCAAATAGATATTACACAAATGTAATAGATGCATACGCGTGGTTAGCGTGACAATTTTGTAACTGTTGTGCGGATACGGCTACTTTGTCAGTGGTACCTCCACGGTAATCCGCCTATGTCTATATGGAACTATATTGGAAAGGAAATATTCACATCAGAAAATAAAATCAGAGTGACAATTACAGCATATTGCCCTCGGCAGATACGGTGTATATTTGCGCGTGTCCTTCGTGTTGCGTGATGCGGGCACGCATACTCCGGGGGCCCTTGAGCGATTACCGTAACCGCATTTAACTGGGTAATCGCCGGAAGTTGTCCAGTTCATCCGCTCAATTTTGTCACATTAGGATCCCCGGCTTTCGCCACCACGGCCGGCGCAATTGCAATTTTATCGAATTAAACGCACAACATTCGAGTGTCCGCGGCGTGGTACCGTTTCTGTTCTGGCAACTATTCGGATCGGGTTTGAGTTGAAGCATGCCTGTTACTGAGTGTTACAATTATTTTTATTTCAAAGTTTATGTATGAAAACTTAATATAAAACGAGTCACTCGGTGGATGCATCGTGCGTCTTGTCAGAGAACGAAAGAATAAATAATGTCCCACACGAGCGGTGGGAGGATGCAGATGGTGGAAGGGAGTTATACCGCCACCGGGCGGCCACCATGTGCCGTCGCTGATAGGCGCCGTATGCCGCCGTTCATCAGCGACACGTGTGTCTCGTCGCGGTCGGCACTCGCCGTCTCCGGTCCGGTGACCATCACCGGAATCGGTGAGGCGGTGATTGAACATTCCGGAATGGTGATTTCCAATGGCTTGTCGCAGTCGATGGACATCGAGTCCATGCTGCTGAGAGTGTTGCTGGATGGAGAGGGAAACACTCCATTCAGATGGTGCTCTGTAACACATGTGAAGCAGTGCCGTTTAGATAACTTCGTCCAAGGTATTGCGAAAAAAAGGAAAATAGTCTGGTAGTACATTGTTGTTAAAGCAAATTAGGAACTGCTATCAACTGGTGCGGCAACGAAAACAAGGCTGTGTCGCTTTTTGATTAGGGCAGCGCGCGAGGGTAGAAAAGGGACGTGTTAAAAATTAGACGAGAGTCGTGAATAAAGCGAAGTAAATAAATGGCACTCAGTCACTAACAATTTACGGCAACTAATCGTCGATGAAGATTTTGATTTCGGGTACGGTAATTGGCATTATCTCTGATTCTGAAATAGTATGTAACGGTAAGTTGTTGACGTTTTTAGTTGTTCGCTGGGAGTATATTATGTTCACTTGCTTGTATTTGAAGGCACGCGATCGTGCGATTGATACTTACCCACTGCTCCAATTTCAGTGAGTTGTTTTGCACTGGACAATGGTGTGGCTACCTCAGAAGTATTATTAAACATCGCGTAATCCACCTCGTATCCCCCGGAATCAGCTTTGAATGCTACGAGGGGTTGGAAGCGATGGCCCCACAGGATTTCCGAGGGTAGATAACTGGAACGCGCCTGAGTTGTCATACCTGTTGATTCAATCACCCCCTCTGCGCAGAATATAAATTAGACTGTTATAATGGATATGGTTCAAAAATATCACCTAAGATGACCACAATTTCAAACCTCTCCCTCAGTAAATCGGTTGCGCACATTGTATACAGGGGTGACGTATGGTCTATCTTATGCACGATTGTCGTGGGCCAGATGAAAAAGATTTTGTCTTCCTCCCCGTCGCCACCCACCTGCAACACCAAACAGTTTGTCTGTAAGCAAATACTTGTGCCCACTGGTGGTATCGTTTGCAGACACATGTCATCATGTCATTTTCAGGGTGCGGTAGGTGCTTCCCATGTAGGAGTACCTTAAGTTCGGTCTGGTAGAATGGTAAATGCTCCCCTTCTTTGGTCACTTTTTGTCTTATCAATTGTGCGCGAACATGCGCCTCTATGATGTGACTCTTTCGCATGTCACCAACACGGAACATTAAGCACAGCACACCATCTCGAAGGCAGATCACCGCGTTACGCGAGAACAACAATGTCTGTGTGCGCTTTTTCGGGCGCGAAAGCTTCGCGAATACAACGCCCACCATGAACGCCTGAATCATCACACCGGTGATGCTCTGGATGCACAGGACGACAACCCCCAGGGGGCACTCTTCGGTCGGCAGGCGTCCACCGTACCCGATTGTATGTTGAGTCTCCACACTGAAGAGAAAAATCGACATGAAGCTGCGAATGCCGGTTACACATGGCGTCCATTTCTCGTTGTCCTATAAAGCACACGAAATTGGTAATCGCTATGTTGCACGTCCTAAATAGATGACCACTCACGATGTTCGCTGGATTCAGATCATCGTGTAGGTAGCAGATCAGGTACCACACCATAGCGAAGGCGAGCCAAGAGAGTAGGAAGTTCATGGAAAACACTAGCAGCGTCCAGCGCCATTGGGCATCCACCAACGTCGTGAAAATATCCTGCAGATAGCGACGGCGCCTCTTGGCGACATTCCCCTGAATCACATTGCAGTCGCCGTGCTTAAACACGACGCGCTTGCGAATGCGTCGTGCATTGAAGCGCGATTGCCGGTACCTTCAACAAGAGAAGCAAATGGCAATAAACAGGACGGCACCCCAAGACCGACGGCGAAAACGTAACACAGACGTAACAAAACAAACTGGTCTTGTACACACAGCGAAGAAAAACGGCTCCGCGCAACAAAGCAAACAATCGACGGCACACACAACGGGAATAAACATATGCGATCGTTGGTGTGAGGGGAGCCCGCAAGCCATGCGCAACCTGTGCAATTCATCAAGCCATGCTTGCTCCGTGGAGGTGGTTGCCTTGGCGACCATCGTCGACATTTGCGAGAAGCATCGCCGCAATCCGGTGCACGAACCCATCAGTATCGGGCGTGGATAAGTCGGCGATCACAACACAGCAGGATGTCCAGGCGAAAGTTGGCGGCGTGCACGTTTAATTGCGGCTGCAAGGTGGGGGTGGGATGGCCGACGAACGAGGCGGTTGGGTGGACCCCGTGCGTGCGCTAATCAACGCGTAAACGCCACCCGCATCGTCGGCGGTTAATTGGATTATTTCTCGGTGCTCTCCCATGCTCAGCGTCGCGGCGCCGAAGCAACTAAGGTCGCACTGCGGCTGATGGGCAACGCCGACGTGCGTATTCCACGCCGCTGCCGGGTTATTTTAATTGCGATATTTAGTCACCACGGCCAAATTGCGTACTTGTGCAACCAGCAAACAGGCGACACGACGCAACGTGTCGAAGCAACTGTTTGGCGTGGAGATGCCCGACGTCAGGCGTTTGCTGCGAAAAATAGAATAAACGACGCCGCATTGCTAAACAACTACTCGCCCGACCACCAGCTGCCGTAACAGCACCACCAGAGAGCGATTTGCCACCGGTGGCTGCCGCATCGGAGGAACAGCGATGCCGGCGGCATCATCGCAGATTACTGCCGTTGATCATGACCTACTGCGGCCGAAAGAAAACAGGATAGTTCTTTCCAAATAAAATATTTTAAAACACGGCCGAACGCGTTACACAACGCGTAAATGTCTAGTCTAAATTCGTTCGTCACATGTTCGCCATGATTACTATGTTACCACTTGCGATTCGCAAGTGTCCAAAGTTTAATTTTCGCCATTGTAGTCTAAAAAGGCAAGTATTACTTACGTATGCGCTTTGTATGCACTGAACTTTGTACCACCTTTCTAGTGAGCTACATTTCAAACATAAATAAAGCAATTGCGGTGCATAATTCAACGTTTGGCAACTAGTTGTGCGATAATATTTGGACAGTTTGTTTTGCAGGCACATTACGATCGCATAATATTTGAGTAGTTGTTTTTACAAATGCTTATGTCGCAAATAATTGACAAGGAAAAACTGCGGCGCTCGTAGATCGGTAATAAAACACGGCCCAACATGCTTAATTGACGTGCACAAAATTTCACGCTTGCAATATCAGCAAACAATGGAAGCGCGTCCGAAATGGTTTCCACGTCGAGAGTTATTTGTAGCCTAAAGTATGAAAATGCTGTTAGAAACTTATAATATGTACCAAAGTAGTCCTAGAACGCGCGCTGTTGGATTTGTTATCTACACTGCTCGCATAATTGATGAGCGCAATATGTTACAATTTGTTTTAAATATACAGTCAGTAGTTAACTGTCATGAGGGCATCACGCGTTCGCGTTTTAATAATATGCGCACTGAACACCTCATCATGTGTTCATTTGGAAAAACAAACAAATTAGGCAAAGACACGTATGGTATGCCATGTGTGATAGCAATATGGAGGGCTGCGCTTACCGACTGAAGACGTGCCCAGTCTTTTGACGGCCGTTCTTTGAGAGGTTGAGAGAGTTGAGGATGCTGCCGCTGGAGGGGCGGCGCGTTTGTAGTCGAGGTACCGGAAGATTGGTACGATGGCCTGCAGCCGCAGGTACAATTGTGGCACCCGGACTTCCGTTGCCGAGCAGCTGCAGCTTCTCCCAGGGCTCCCCGTCGCACGCACTACCACCGCCGCCGCAACCACCACCGTCATCAGACGTCTTCAGCGTGCCGCTCACCGACATCGCGGCATCGCAACTCTCCTGTCGCGCGCAGCCGGAGTTCCTGCTGGGGGTCCTGCCCGTCGCCGGCACAGCGCGTCACGCACGCATCGTACGCGCATTTGCGATCGTCATGTACACTTATCGCCAGTTATTTGATTTCTCGGAGCGTGGCAATATTTTTTCGGGTTGAACACACGCGCCGAAAGTTCGCATCGACTTTGCGACTCGCGCTCAACTCACCTCATCCGCCACTGACGGGCACCGCGTTGCACGCTAATCGTGTGCCCGACGACGGCGCTCCCGAAACGGACGAGATTCGCGTCCGAACTGGATTAGATCTGCACGTGCGTGCGATACGATCGAGACACCGGTATTTTTTTGCGTGTGCTCTCCTCTCGTACTCGAATCCGCGCACATCGGTGGTCCCGTCGTTGAACCACGAGGCACCACGCTTCGTCATGGTACCACCGTTCGACATACACGTGCCTGACCCGTTGGAATAGAACCTCTTGCGGATTTTCGCGCAATGCGCCCCTCACGGTGTACCTTTCCGACTCCGCCGACGGCGACTGCAGCTCAGTTTACCTCGCGCGTGTTATTTAAATTCCAAGCAATTTGTTGACATCTTTGATAAACGTACGCGCAATAACATATATGTGTGCGGTGAGTTTCATTTTGCAAATGCCGTTCACTTTTACATTTCCTCAGCTTTATTGTTTATCACCAAACTGGACAAGTTCCGGCGGAAGTGATAACTTGTCAATCTGTATTTAGTGTTTACCACATAATATTTATTATTTATATACTAGAAATAGTTTCTAAAAATATTATTATTATTTCAATGTTACCTTAAGACACACTGACCTATCTTTAATTGTTTAAAGGCTAGCATCGAATTTCATCTAGTGTGGATTCCAACATATTCTAAACAAAGTTTAATCATTGCTAATTGTAAAACATTTGTTATTGATCATAAATGCCAGTATCATATTTAATGGGTTTTTATATTCACAACAATTGACTAACTTTTCATAGCTATTGTTTTCGTTTTTTTTTTGGGACAATGTCACATATTCCCATTAAATCAGATACACATTACTATTTAAATTTATTGCCCCCTTGTGTTGGCAAGCATCTTTTCCATTCCTATTGTGCCACTTTTTCTGTTGTGTATTGTCAATTTCGCAGCGAATAATTTGCACGATTTTCATTAAAGGCACGCGCCTTAGGTAATAACACGCGTCGAAATAACGAATTGTACATTCCTGGAAGGATTCCGGGCGTAATCTTATAAAAATAAGTTTCCGATAGTTGTTTACTACATAATAAAACAATAAATTATATTTGTCCCTGTACGAGGTATGTCAAACATTTCATTAATTTCCTCAATATACCTCATTTCTACCATACCTATTTCCAGTATTCATTAGTTTCATCACGCCGAGACGGAGATTTTCTTCAAAAAAATTAAAAATCCAAGCAAGTTAATTTAAATATAAACCTCGAGTTATAATTAGATTAGAAATTTTGAAGGTAAACGCAGTATGAGAGGCAAACAATGTGTTCCCTCCGTAATAATATTCATGTGCCTTATGGAAATTTAAAACTTTCTTCCACGAACATCTACAAAAGCCTGCGTTTTCAGCGAGAGCAGGCGGAATAATTTCTACCTATTGCGCAAATATGTTTTGCAAGCGGAGATCTGCGCGTACCTGTACAATTTGATTATTGCGATTATGATACGATTATGAAGTCGGCGGCCAAACATCGTTGCTTCCAAAATACGCAAATCAAGCTGGCGGTGCGGCGCAGACGTCATATTATTATGCGGAGGCGCATAAAAATGCAGTAAAGTGCGGAAAAGGCCGTCGCAGCGATATAGCTCGTTTGGGGTGCATTACTTGTTATTTGAAAATGTTCGTATAAACGTGGCTATTTTTACAATCTGTGCGCACGTAGTACATACCGGCTTATGCTATATACACGATATTCGCAATTATGAGCACGTATGATTACGTCGGAAACAACACATACATACATACATACTTCGAAACGCACAATAATCTTTAGAAGCTTATTTTTCGAACGGCTTCTATTGTTATCTACTTATTGCCTGGTATTTTATAATTGTATATATCACCTGACGGACTTCGTCTCGCCTAATCATTGAAAAAATATTTATATCTAACTCAACCTAATCAAACCTACCCAAATGAAATTAACTACTCTTAACGGACTCTAAGATTACAAAAAATAACTCAACTCTATCCATTCAATTATTACCTAAACTTATCTAACCTGACTCATCATTATCCAACTTTATCTAATATGAACTCACCTTGCACAGTTTATAGGTTATAGGGGGGCTTTGAGGGATCAAGCCTCTTGTGAACAGCAACCAGATTGATCTATTGTTCTGCCCCCATTTCCTAACCCTAAAGGATCCTTAGTTTATTTATGAACCTTTCACCATCCTCTAGTTACTCCCACTTACTCGACTAGTAGGAAATCATTGCCAAGGAGCAGACACAAGTAGATTATGTGCTCGGACGTCTCGACGTCCTCGTGACATAGCCTGCATAGTTTATTAGACTTCCTTCCTATCTTTCTCAGATGGTACCTTAGGACACAATGTACTGTGTATATGTTTCACTCGTTCCATTATGCGGTTTCAGTAGACGTTTTGTCTGTCTCATACCGGGAGTGTTTTCGTCTTCCCTCCTCTTCCCATAGATGAACCTCTCTTCACCAACTGGGTTCTAGTCTCATAAACTTGGTCTTGTCCCGAAGTTTAGATTAACAGCGTCGCTTCGCTTCGGTTTCGCCTTGTCCCACCAATGCATTTACAAAGACTCGAAGCAACTCAAAGAAACAATCTATCTCCTTTTAATACATTGATCAGACATGCCGGACCACGAAACGAAACGATGCTCTAAGTCAGACCGTCGGCGTCTCCTTAGGCTGTTTTGGCATTCCCAAATCGCCTTGTTCCAATTTCAAGGCTTTTTAAGTGCCTTGAGTAGTGACTGCCCGAGCAGATGGCGTTTCCGATTGCAGTACGCTTGAGCAGTATCCCAGAGCCATATAGCTCTGGTACTCATGGTTTGAACTATATATTTCAACACCAGTACTTGTTTCCTACATTGAGGTACCAAATTATGGTTTCCCTTCCAAACACACGGACAAGGACACGGGCGCCCTTTCAGGAGATTCAATGAGTATCGCGAAAGATTCCTTAAAGAAAAGCTTTTTGGCATGATATCCAAATGCTTGGATTGCGCTACCGCGTCTCTGTATCTCCAGATGAACCGGCCACTTGTTTGATTTTTGCCACCATACAGGAGATGCATATGTTACAATGGGCATCACCATTGTATATTGTATATTCAGTATATCACTATATATTCAGGACAAGACCTTAAGTCCCCATAAGTTGTCTGCGGACCCAGAGCGAAACGTCTAGGCCTACGCCCCAGATACTTCATTGCTTGGAGAATTGTATTTTTTTGTTTGATTTACCGAGCATTGACTACTATGGTCATTAGCTCTATTCAATTCTTTTTCAATGTAACTAGTCATATTAGAGTCTAACACTATTGATAAGAAGAAGAATTCTCTTTACCATGCACCCGCACAGAGAATCGAAAGCGGGACCTTGTGGAAAGTAGTCATCGACCATACCACTACACATCTTGGCTGGACAAGAGAATTGTATTTCAATCCCATTTAGTGAGGTAGCCATTATGGTTAGCTACCTTCTCTTCGTAAATGGACCGATTATGGTTTTATTCGAGTTCACGCTAAGCTCTTCCCTTACGTACCAATAACCGCATCTCTGACATCTGCATAGCCGCACCTCGAATAGCCCTTGCATAATCTCATTTAATCCTAAATTACTTCAAACACATTAAAATCACAATGAAGGCGCATTTGTCACCTATCGCCCGATTTTTATTTTAATTCATAATGGCAAAGGGTAGAGGCACTGCTCAAATTGAGCTAGAAAGTTGAAATTTTCAGAGTTTACTCATAGTGCTATGCCTGATTGATATATTAAGTTTCTTTGATACCTTCTAGTGGCCTGTTCATGTTGAAATTTCGTTAAATTATCTGCCTAATTCTGAATCATATGTGACCCTTCTGACTAAAATATATTTCTGCAGATTATGTTAACCATGAGTTTTTTTTTTAAATTAGTGCTATTTGCTTGTTTCTTTTTCGCAAATCCTCTAATTTTTCGTCAAACCTATGAAATGTCTTCATGTTTACTCATAACAAATGGATGTATCAACATTTCTGGCACATGCGTATCTTCAAACCTGTGTTTTCTTAGTTTTTTCATGTGTATCTTCAATCACATATTTTCGGGAGAGTGGAGCCTTTTTTCACTTTTTCATTAATACTCCATCCATTAAGGAACTCTTCTAGTTTATTCATATATAGCGAAAATCACAGGAGCCTCTTCCAAGTCTCGTTTCCATTGACTTTTCTAGACTGCTACATGACATTTGGGGATTTTTTTTAAACTTTAATATTGAATTTTGGCTTGTTTGGTGACGGATTTTCGTTAATGGATTATGCCAAATGGTGCTAAAACCCTTTAGCAATATATGGGTGAGGAAACCCAAGTGTCTGTCTTGTGTTTCTTTTTTAAATATTTGTTTCTCGTTTAATAATTAACGTCTAGTGATAAATAAAAAATAATTCAATTTATATGCGTATTAGGTAGAGTGGGCATGGTTATTTTCTCCAATAGGTATTAGCTGATAATTTCTTAAGGTTTGACCTATCGCATACTTCCGCTTCTTTGATTGCTTTTTATAAATAAGCTATAAATTACCCATCAAAAATGGAAGACCTCAAATGACAATGAAAAGAACACTGTGGATGCTCAATGAAAGGTAATGACTTTGAGAGCCGATACCATGAATCTAGAAATACTAACGATGGAAATAAGGCGCAAAGATTCTTCGTAAATCCTTTGCAATAAAGACTTCGGGAATTGATGAGACACATATCAGAAAGAGTGTCACAGTATTAGACGTAGTTAAATCGGGGTACGATACTTATTGTTCTAATTTAAGGAAGATTGTAGGAACACTGCGGAGTTATAAATTATATATACCCATATATGTTTTTGAAGAGGCAGAGCATCATTTGACATAATCCATTAACAAAAAACCGTGACCAAACAAGCCAAAATCCATTATCAAAGTTACAAAACATTTCCCCAAATGTCATGTAGCACTCTAGAAAAGTCAATGGAAACGAGACTTGGAAGAGGCTCCTGAGATTTTCGCTATACATGAATAAACTAGAAGAGTTCCTTAATGATTTAGTATTAATGAAAATGTGAAAAAAGGTTTCACTCTTCCGAAAATATGTGATTTTAGATACACATCTAAGAACTAAGAAAACACAGGTTTGAAGAGGCCCATCTGCCAGAAATGTTGATACATTTATTTGTTATGAGAAAACATAAAGACCTTTCATAGGTTTGACGAAAAATTAAAGGATTTCCGAAAAAGAAACAAGGAAATAGCACTAATTAAAAAAAAACTCATGGTTAAAATTATCTGTAGAAATATATTTTAATCAGAAGGATCACATATGATTCAGGAGAATTAGGCAGATAATTTATCGAAATTTCAACATGAACAGGCCACTAGAAGGTACCAAAGAAACTTAATATATCAATCAGACAATCATAGCACTATGAATAAACACTGAAAATTTTAACTTTCTAGCTCAATTGGAAATATTTATACGGCAAATTTGATGGGTCGGGACCACTGTGCGGCGCCCATGGTCATACCTACCGAAAGAGAACATTTTAATCGGTTGGGCCGTTTAGTAGCTACGTCATAAAAACGCGGTCACACGTGATTTTTAAATCCCATAGATGAATTCTATGCATGCAGTTCTGCAAGGCTTGCAGTATCCAACTAAAATTCCTAACATTATTGTTTTTCGTTCTTGATTTGAATTGCATGAGGTGAACTCATCAGCCGGAGCCTGTATTTACTCACTAATTGATAGATTGCTCACGAAGTCATTCTATTTTTTTGCAAAATTATTATATGTTTAAGTATGTACTCGCGGAGGTTTTTTCAATGAGTGTGTGAGTCATGCAGCGATTTGCTGCACCGGCCAGTGCATCATTCCCTGGACAACCGTGTGTCCTTGTACATCAGCGTGCGTGCTATGTCGTAATATTTATTAAATAGCGATGATCAAACACGGTATTGTTAAACGGTAGCATGCTGTGGTCGTTTTTCAAGCAACAGGAGGAGTCCGCCCAACTTCTCAGGTGTCGTCGCGTATCAAAGCATCGGTACGGACGATTATTGTGAGCGACGCCGCAGTGGCAACAATATCGTGAGCATTTGTCACATCGCGACACTATTGAAGATGTTCCGAGTCGGCGTTCTACTCCTGCTTACGTTTTGCGCGACCAGTGCCCACGTACAATTTCGCGTTATCAAAGAGTGGCGATATGTGAACTATACGTGGCGGAACGAGGAAGACCTACGTGCCGCCACCGCCAGCGGCACATACAATCCAGAGAAATTGGTCATGTCCGGATTGGGATACTATGACGGTTACTACTATCTAACCACCCCACGCATGTATGATACACCAGCAACGCTATCCCGTATTTCGGAGGGAGGAAGTACCTCGCCCCTACTCGAACCGTTTCCATCATGGCAGAAAAATCGTATTGGCGACTGCTCAGCTCTGCAGAATGTACAAAATATGGAAATTGACGCCGATGGTTATATGTATGTGATTGATTCGGGTAGAACCAATACTGTGGGTCATCACAGTAACAACTTGTGTCCAGCGAAGATCGTTAAGTATGATCTGAAGATTTCGGACGGAGATGATATGGCGAAGGAAGTTTACAGGTATGAATTTCCGGAGAGTGTTGCGTCTAGACAGGTAAACTTCCTCTACGATTTGGTAATTGATGATCACTATATTTATATAAGTGACAACAGCGCCCAGGATCCGGGATTGGTGGTTTTCTCCGAGTTGGAGATGAAGAGCTGGAAGATTCATCATGGCACTTTTAAGGGTGATCAGAACGCCACGAAAATTAACGTCACAGGTGTTGCCCTGCATGCTAAACTGAATTTAGCAGGTCTGGCGCTGGGTCCACAGACCAAGGACGGCCGTTTTTTGTACTATGCCCCATTGTCCAGCTATCAGCTCTTCGCCGTGGACACAAATGAGTTGGTAAATCCCGCTGCCACTACCCTGAAAAACGTAAGGCGTGTTGGTACTATGGAATCGCAGTCCGACGGTATGATCGTGGATGATGCTGGTGTCCTTTACTTCGGTCAAATAGGAGCGTCCAGCATTGCCAAGTGGGACACTAATATGGCCGCTTTTCGTGCGCACCTCATCGCGCAAGATCCCCAATATGTGCAATGGCCGAATTCATTCGCCTTCAACGAAGCTGGCGATCTGGTGGTCCTCTGCAATACGTTAGCGCGTTTCATTACACACCGCGTCGATCTGAATGCGTCCAACTTCCGTCTACTTGCTGGCAATGTTAGCGCACAGAGTTATGTGCGCAATAGGTACAAGTATGACAAAAACGTGGAACATGTCCACTTTCATCCAGTAACACCAAACGCAACGCTAAGGTCGCCTATGGAGGAGTCTGCCATGCACGATGGCGACGTGAATGATTTACTAATCGTTCATGGCGACATTCATCCAGTCAGCGGCGCAATTTCGAGGAATGTCTGCAATTTGTTTGTTACGCTTACATTTGCACTCTTGTCGCAGTTGTGAAATTGATGTTCTAATAATTAATGTTAATGTATGAGCGTAACTACACAAATATACGTAAGATAGAAGATACATGAATATGTGCTAATTGAATTATTTACATTTACACTGTGAATGACGTTATACTGTAATAATTCTCCCCTCAATCTTAGATGTGCCAATAATTGTAAACCAGCTAAATATATAAGCAATTTACTCATAATAAAATTGTATTTGATAATATCGATATATTTGGTGTTATCCTTCCGCGCCTTCTTACATTTCCAATAATTTAATATGAAATGTCTAGTTGAATGCACCCAAATATTTTAACCCATTTCCCTCATAATTACATTGAACATACCTAGACACGAGATTGCTTTAAATTTTATTTGCACAAGACTTGATATAGATTTGATTGTAGTAATTGCCCAATAACGAAAAAAAGATTTAAAAAAAAGTGAAAAGATGCAGAGAAATCGAAGAAGTCCAAAGAAGGAGTCATATAGAGATAAATGAGATTAACTTCGAAGAGCAGCAGAACCATGAATATAGGTCTCAAAAGCTTGTGGTTTGCCTAAGCCTGTTTTGCTTCTTTTTTAATTCACCAACTTTGGTTATATTCATTCGAAAGGGGAACTGTTTCTATTTAATCAAAAAGAGGAGATATTTTTATCTCTTTTAGTTTACTCGGAAAATTTGATTTTCCGAAGCGAGGTTATAAAATTTTCTAAATTTCTGGTTAATTTTTTTAGTCGAGAAGAAAGTCTTTTTCTGAATAATGAAGAAGAGAAAATAAATTTACCTCTTTCAGTTTTGTGGAAAAGTCATATATTCCCAAAAATATTTAGAAATTTAAGAATGTTAAATTCCTATTGAAAAGTTGGGGAAGAGTGTAGCATAGAGCTTTGGAATATCGCCGGGCTAAAATCAAAGATGGTCAGGAGTTCAAAGTGAAGGAGGTGGAAAGATTCCGATCAGTTCACGGTGAAACTGGAATGGGGATGCATACACAAGCGAAAAGTAGGGGTCGACACAGTTGCAGACTGGTTGAGGAAGGAGAAGCAACAATAAGGTGTAGGTAGACAGGATCAAGCAGGAAGTAAGTAAGGAAGGTGCCACAGGATGAAGAGCGGTGGTTCGACGAGGAATGCTGAATCAGCAAAAAAGTGATAAGAGAGGCGGTGAGGGAATAGCGAGATTTTAGACAAGGGATTGATGGAGGCCAAAGAAAAGTTACGAAGTTAGAAAACGTCCAAGATGATGGGTTTTCAGAAGAAGATTGGTAAATGATGCGTCATTGTGCTTAGGAAAATATATGAAGAATGTTGAGACGGAAAATAAAACGGGTTCCGGGCATTGCGTTGGGTGACTGAGAAAAGAAGTACAGGGTCTCTGTACCCCTATGTGGAGGGGAAATGGATCAATTTGAGGGAATACCAGAAGGAATTGTGGCGGAGCAGTTTATAATGAGAGTGGTAGTCGAGGGGGTGTTGAAGTTGAAGACGAGAAGAGGGTCAGGTATGGATAACCTGGCGGTGATTAAGGAGGAGCTAATCAAAGTCGAAAGATGGGAGCGAAAATTGCTGGAGTTCAGCAAGACAGGATGGAGATCCATGCATATAAAGGGTGATCCGGCTGAAGTGCAAAATTACCGGGCATAACGAGAATGGGTGCCGTGTTGAAGAAACTTGAGACAGCAGTCGAGAATCGGAATCGCAGGGTGGCTTTAGAAGAGAAAGGGGCATAAGAGACCAAATAGCCAAATGCTGTTAAACTGATTGAGAGGCTAATTGTGTCTGAAGGAGTGATTGCGTGGGTGAAGTATGTGTATGAGGAGACCTGTGCGGTTGCGAAAGTGGGAATGATTGTGTCGGATAGGCTTAAAATAGAGAGGGAACAACGGCAGGGATTCCCATTGAGTCCCCTCTTGTTTAATCTATAGATGAGAGAATTGAAGGACGTATGGGTAAAAGAGCAGGATGGTGGGGTGGTATTGCAATTCGTGATTAACATCCTAGGGCAGCTCATAGGTAGGAAATGAGTACCCACCCTACACTCTAAGGGTGAGGCTGGGGGGTTGAATATGCCATGAACATTTCATGGCATTTTTATTTCTCGAAATATATGAAGTTTTCACATGAAAAAACTCACCCGGTATAATTTAGCGCGGCTAAAATAATGGAAAGAAATAAAAGACGGAGAGTGGTTCTTTTGATTAAGATCATCTAGAGAACTGCAAGACTAACAAGGGCGCCAGAGGCTATAATAAGGAACTAATTGTGGCCGCCAACAGCCAAAAGAGAGTCAGAATAACCAATTAACCTAACCTAATTGTAACAGAAATAAAAAATATCTAGTCAAACATTTCTTTTTAATCACTAGAACAAATTAATTTCGGTATTACTTTTATTCCATTAGATAATATTAGGATTTTTCCGGCAAGAAAATAATAATTTTCGGTAATAAAAGTATAATTTATTAAAACATTTCTGTTTCCTGTTAATATATATTAATAGATATATTTTATAAAAGTTATACATATAAATAATGAGTACGATTAAGACACTTCAAAGAAGCAGGTGGGTAACCTGCCCGAATCTTACAAGAAAGCATTTTCCAATTTTAAAATTGATACCAAGCTGGAAGCGACATAACAGCTAGCAATATCAAAATATTCTCAATTATTGTAACTATTTTAGCGCACGGTTACAATTTGAGATTTAAGTATAAGCCCTGCAACAAAAACGCAACATTCGCGGCATATTGATAAATTACGTAAATATCAAAGAATGTAAATAGAGCAATAGCGACATTAAATGTACGAAAAGAATGCAAAAAAAGAATATAAAACAACCGGACGACACGAAGGGACCAACATAGAGATGCACACGTATGTTCAACACATCACAGTAAATTATGAGAAGTGAGTTATAATTGGTAAATATCGCGACTGTGACGCCACCGCCTCCTAGTCTTGGTTCTTGAAGCGCTGATAAATGGACTGCACGTAGGTGAAGACGCACTTCCAGTCAGGACGACGAGTTGCTACCATGTCGTCGACGTCGAGAAGCGGTGCAATGTCGGCTTTCTCACTGGAATTTATAATTTATCAAATTATCCTTAAATTGTTATCAACTGAAGGACATATAATTGATATCAATTGAGTGAGGATCGAGGGTACCGGGCGTGGGCAAGAAGGTGCATTTGTTCTTCTTTTATGCTAGACTGCATCTTTTACCAAAACTAGTGGTTAAGATCAATTTTGGCACATTTTATAGGATTTGGGAATAAATGCAAGGCAGGGTCTTCCACGAAAGCCCTTTGCACCCTCTTGTATACATTTCCAGGATGCAGGGGGGGGGGGAATAAACACACTTACTCGGCGACTTGGAAAGCCAACGTGAAATTATAACGCCGATTGTTTGGCGTCAGTTTAGTGTAGTCAAAGGCATCGGGCAGAAAATGATGAACGAGTGCGCAGAAGGCGAGTCCGTCGGCCCAGCATGTCGAGAAGTTGTCCAGCTTTATGTTCTGCGAAAAAGACGATATTTTAGGGGATCGCGCATAAGGGTTTGCCTGCGAAAACACACGACACAAGAAAGCCAGCCAGCTGTGATTGCCACGCCACACCCACGAGTTATTTCACCACACAAGAATGGCACAATGTTTGGGGGCACTCACATCGTATTCCTTCGTTTTCATTTGACACCAATGGAGCAATCTCTCCTTGATGGTGCTAGCGCTTTGGCTCAAATTCGGATCGGTAAATTTAAACATCGGACCGCCACCCGTCGGCGTCTTTGGGGTGCTGTGGGGTAGGGCACGCGCAAATCGCGAGTATTAGTGATGGAAACGAACCAACGATTAATGTCATCGCAATTGCCAACACCGCATTAATGTATTACGAGAACATTAACTGCATGAAAGCAACACTTACCTCGGCGGGGTATTCAGACTATTCTGCCTGTCCATTTGTCGAAATTTGGCAAATGGCGACATTGGTTTCTTGACGATCTGTTGTTGGGTCACACGCGTGGTCACTGGAAATAGAATTAGTTGCTTATATCATTAATACTCCATTACTTGCGTAATTTTGAAGATCGCGGTTAATTAGTACGCCCAAAAATTTTAGGACCAACCTTTAGTATATGCGGTATCAGTTCTTAATATCGCGCTTTCTTCCTTTTGTGTGTCCCCTTGAGACTCGCCAATAACAATCATTGAAACAAGACCTACTGCTTTCTACGTATTTCTTTTCTATTACTATTATAAATAAATGTCTTAATTAATTACTATATTTGAATAAATTTCTAGAGTGCAGTAACCCAGTTGGTAAGACTGGCTACCACGCAGGGCGTCTTAGGTTAGGTTAGGTTATCATCAAATCATGCTCAATGTACCTAGAAATATTCTGGAAGGAACATAGCGCGAAATACAGCGACGAGGCTGAGAAAGGAAGATGAAGTAGAAATAAATTTCGTTAACATGCAGGTGCTACCAAAGAAAGTCTGAATGTTGAAGGTACAATCGATATATATATTCTAGATGTGTACTTCCCTGGGATTTGAAAATTATGTAGCACGTGTTTAATGAAAATTAAAACATGTATAGGCGTAGCTTAAACATTTTTAAGTCTTCATTATAATTATACCTTTTGATTTGTAAATTTGGTTTGCTCCATTTTGCTTCGGGCGGTAAACATTTTGCTTAAATATATTGAAAATTATTAAAAACCTATTCCCCTCGTATTAAACAACTTTTCGAGAAAAAAAAACGGATATAATTGAAATTCGCGGACAATCACGAATATTTTATGCTGTCTGTTGGCACGTGTCCTGTTCTAGGGAAACAACGACCACGTTGTCATGGTACATACCTTGGGTGCGAGTCATCGGTCCCTCGTTAAAAGATTTCGTCGTGACAATTTTCTCTGGAATCAGAAATAAGCTTTAATAAATCGCGCCTAAAACACAGCATCATCAATTCAACACATTGTTAACATGCTGCTCGCAATCGCTAAACTAATGAAGCGAAACAAATGTTTAGACTCATTTTAATTACAAGACAAAAGTAAAACGAGTAAAATGCTTGGTTTGAATCTGTGTTCAGAAATCAAAAAGGGTGGTTTGGCCGCAAACGCGGGCAAGCGTATTAGTTCAAATATAGGGGTGTGCACACCAAAAATGATAGAAATATATTACATATTAATGTAAACAAAGTGAAATAACACCAAAGCACACGTCAAGATACGCTCTCTCACCATTCGCTGACGTCCAGCGTCGTTCACATATTGATTCAAATCAACAAGTACTCGCAATTTGATCAATTTCGAATAGGGATCGTAAAGATTCATTGTTGGTGTGCGCACCGCACCACCACTAACTACACAGTGCTGTGATTTTCGTTTCGCTTTTGGCAAATTTCATGTCGTTTTGACAATTGATTCACTTTTGGTTGTTCGCACGTTTCTCTAAACTAACTGGCTGCAAACTGCATCTACTTGCATTCCCCGCAAATGGTGATCGATTGGACGCGTTCTCAAAGACAGTACGTTCAACTACACAGTCAAATCAACGTGAACACAAAGAATATAAGGGACGTACACATTCTGTATGTGTTCGTTACTCAGATCATCGTCAATCATACAACACATTACAGCGGACGATGGATGCACTTATTCGAAATCAATTTCAGTTCGGCGCAGTTATGGCGCAATGAGTCATATTTCAGTGCAAAACACACGACACTTGTTTAAAATGGAATGGTACGATTGAATGGTACTTTTGAATGTCTTGATGTCTTGATCCGTCCATGCGATGGTGACTATCACAGTTAGCTAGTCGATTGAAACAGATCCTCGAACGCCTCGTCGACGTTCGTCTCGTCTAGTAAATCAGGACAGACAATATCAGGCAGCGTGCGTGATCGGCACAGACCTGTCGTCGACGTGGAGACCTTCTGCGTCGTCTTCGTGCGATTGACGACGCGATGCTTGTACGCGTTGGCGGTGTTGACACGGGACGAGTGTTGCGTTGCGAGTGTCGCCGGCTGATGATGACCTGCCGGGCCGAAGTAAGCCTCCATGGTGCGCTTCTTGCTGGCCATTTCATCCTTACTCATGCCCGCCTCAAATTGCTTGGGTAGAGCGAGAGCGTGCGTGGATTTAGACTTTATTACTGTACGCGCATTGGGAGATGCGCGAGGGGATGGTTTCCGTGCCGCCTGCTCCTGTTGCAGTACCTGATGCCAGGAGTCGGATTTGCTGAGTTGCGGGGATACACGTTGAGATTGGTGACCGTATTTTGATTGTACCGGTATTTGGAATTTCCCAGTGACGATGCTCTCGCCGTGAGTGGTTACTCCCAGTGTGTCGAGGCTAAGGGGTTGATCATTGACACAGAATTTGGGCTTACCGGCAGGTGCTGTTGGCACCGTCGAAGACATCGTTGAGCCAACAGGTGATTTGGCCTTGATCTCACTCTTGATCTGCAAAGTACTCCTCAGATTGAACGCGGCGTCCATGTCGTGTTCATTGCGCGATTTCGGTTTGTTGGTAACAGTGACCGCTTGTTGGCTTACAGGTCCCGACATTACCTTGCTGCTCACCGCGACGTATTCATGCACACTGTCTGTCGAAGTCTGAGTGTCATAGTTTGGGCGTTGTGCCTGATTTTGTGGTGGTTGGTAAGTAACATTGTTGTAATAAACATGTGGCTCCTGTTCTCGATGGTTGTGTTTATGCTCAACAGTGTGCAGATCATGAGTCAAGATATCGGTTTTCTTTGGCGTATAATTTCCATGGTTCTGTTTCTGCCCTTCAGCACTTTGACCTTGGCGCATTTGAATGTTCTGCACAGTAGGACTCGTTGTGTGGAAACTGGCCGGAATATTTATATTTTCAGTCGGACCCTGATGCGTATGATGGTTATGACGATTATTATGATAAGAGTGTTGATGGTTGAAGTGCGGCTGGGAATTATTAGGTCCCTCGTGATTGATTGTTGGTGAGTTTCTCATATTATGATCGGCAAATTTCTCGTAATTCGTCGGTGGTGTATCAACGTTGTAGTTACGTAAGAAAGGATCGGGCTTCGATGATTGAGCCTTGTGCTGTACCTGAATATGTCCTGGATAGTCCTTGATAGACTGTTCCTGGTGTACGGTACGTGTCTGGGGCACAGGTGCAAACGCACTCTTGTATTTGACGTTGAATTGGGCGACATATTCAGGGCGCGCATCAGCCTGAATATTATTGTACTGTCCGCTTAGTTTTCGCACTCCACCTGCGTTCGTAACCGGAGGAACGTAGGAAAGTGGTTTATCCTGTTTGCTGTTCTGTAACAAAGTTGTTGTGGTACCGATTTTCTCCTTGCTAAGTTTACGTGGTGCCACCTTTGGTGGCTCTGGCGGAGGCACGCTATTTTCGAATTTACTCGCGGCGAGACTTAACACCCGTCGCTCGCCACCTCCATTTTGTTGATGCGGCGCGACAAACGCGTTCTTAGTGTTCCACGGTGCCGAATTTTGTGCAGACGCTTGTACCTCAAACGATTTCGGACTATATAAGTACAGTGCAGCATCGGGCGTATGCGTTTCAGGTGTTTTAATATTTGCGATCACGTCTGGTTTGGGCGTCTTGTGAATCGGCTTAAAGGCAGATTCGTGCGGATTGTGCGTGAATTTGTTGATTGTGAGGGGTTGCGATTCAAATTTGGAGGTTTTGGGTGATGATGTAGGTTTCGTATTTCCGGCAACTACATGTTTGTTCGTTGGCACTTCGCCACCCAAGCGCTGGCGAATAGATTTACTATGCTCGGATACACTGATTTTCTGGTTTTCCGCACTTTTCCAGAAGTTACGCGCCGAACTTTGTTGCTGTTTGGGGACCGCCAACGACTGGTGATTGTCTACCGCACTCCGTTCAAAATTTGTTTTGATATTGCCGAATTTTCTCGTCCAGTTCGTACCCCCACTTGATTCAGATGATTGAGAATGCCCGGCCTTATCCCATAGAGAGGTTTTATGACTCACATTTGCATTTGAGTTTTGTCGGTTGATAAAAGCAAGGAACTTTTTGTCCGATTCGGTTTTTGGTTCAAAACTAGGTACCCTATTATGTGACAGTGGTTTATTATTTTTATTTCCAATGCGAATTGGTCCCCTTAGAGCTAGATAATTACTCCGGCGGGACGATTCTGGTTCAGTGAGGTCACCATCACTCTCAGGATCTTCGTAATAATAATTGGACGGTTTTGGTATATCAATAGTATTAGCGCGTTTCATGCGTGATTTCTTAGTGTTAAATCTGTTTGACTTATCAATATCCTGTGCATAAATTGGATTGTTCTGAAGAATGACATCTTCATCATAAATTGGAATCGCGGCTTGCATAGTCTGAGCATGTTGAGTAGGCTGAATTGTTAACACAGGCTGCACAGGTAACGTAGGTTGAACGGGTAGTATAGGTTGAATAGGTGATATTTGTATAGGAACTGGTGGTTGTATATGTAACTGAGATTGAGGGGGAGGATAAATACCTTGATCATAAAGTACTACTGTATCGCCGTCTTTAAGATCATTTGGTTGGCGATATGGGCTTACCGTAGGTCTCTGTGTACCTTCATCAATATCATTTACATGCTCAGGAAACGATTTAATCACGGCTGCATACTGCACCGCGTTTAACAGTTCTATATTCTGTTCATCCAGGGATTGTGACTGGAATAACTTGGGTTTCGGTTCGGAGGGCATCTGGTCGAAGGACATTGATTGCTTATAGCAATAGCGATCACTCTCAGGCACGGTACAAATTTCATCATCATGCAATGCTGGTGGCAACTCTGGTTCAATACTCTCATTGCTAGGTGTCTGCACTGTAGACGATGTCCCCGACGAGTTTGCACTATTCGTGAATGGCTTGGGCATGGCGTTCTTCACCGTACCCTGGCATACCTTAATCGGCCCGTAAACTGGTTTCTCCTCTAACTTATCCTGTAGATTGGGCACATTATCCTGACTACTGCTCAGTACAAACTCCTCCATGATACGTCGTGCGTCCTCCAATTCCTCACTGCTCACACCAACTGTGTGCCGAACCGGCCGCAGCTGTCGTTGTTGGCGGCGCGCAAACCGCCCACCACCGCCACTCAATCGTCGTTCCTGATTTGCCCCTGCCCCGTCACCACTTCCGGCCGACGCCGGTACTACTAAGTTCGTTTGCAGCTTGGACACCAGCTGCAGCAGCGAGTGACGCCGCTCCAAGCTGATGTCGGACGATTCGCTACACAAGCACGCAGAGAGCTTCTCCAACGCGTTCTGCACCTCGAGTATCAAACCGGAGCGTAAGTCCTCACCGGACTCCGTACCCGAGTCGGCCGTCTGCTCGAACTCGGGCGCTTCGAGCGCATTCTGAAGTAGAGGTAACAGTAATGACTCACCGTGAATGTTTCCGCCTTGCGATTGCGTCTCCTCGAGGGTTTTTTCCATAAACTCGGAGCATGCTATTGCAAAAATGAAATCAGAAGAAAAATAGTCATGTGAGAAGGCGATACGGCGATACGGAAGTGGAATATGAATACCTTCTTTTTCAGCCATAACTTGTTTCAATCTCAATCGAATGATACGGCGTTCCTCGTACTCGGTGCTCTGCTCCAGCTGAAAGCAATTTTAGTGTCAGATGTTATAATTATAAACGCATTTGAGGGTAGCGTACCAAAAGGCGTAACGTCTGCTCGTTCCAAACAGTGTTCAGCACTTGTTGCGTAATTGGATGCGTGAAGGTGCGCGTCGTTGTTTTCGGCACACCGTTTTCCTGGAAATTGAACAATTCCGTCGCATCAGAAAATGCAACCGCGGTGAAAATGAGCAGCGCATTGCTGATCTAAACCAAACGTAGGCGTCAGCGGGCGCGAAAATTACGCCCGTTGCGCCGCGCAAAACTAGCGTACGCTGATACATCTCAGTCGACACGCGCACATACGGGACGGGGACGCCCCGTTGTGTATACGAAATTTTTACGTGGCAATCGACCAAGTCAAGTGCTACCAAAATAGGCGAGTCGTAAGCACACCGGTCGACGTCGCGACGCCATGCGCTCGCAATGTGTGCGTATGGTGCACACGTCGAAGAGACGCCCAAAGGGACTGTTGAAGCGCCGTTGTATGCGTGCGTGTGTGTACTCAACTCTTATTTATTTATATTGCCAATTGCGATGATTTAACGTTAGCGGAGCGTCGCAGGTATGCGTGATCAATTCCGCACAATGGACAAACGAGCGCAAAACAAGCATCCGCATGTTGGCGCGTCTCGCCGGGTGCGACAAGTGTCGCTGATCCGCGCGCTTATATAATTACTGTCCGAAGTTGCGCGCAACTTTTGCGAATGGCTAAAAATGGCGATATTATCGAACACGCTCAAAGAGTTGACATTGGCGATGAAAATAGCTGGGCGGACGAAATCGCGGTTGCCTGTCGCAAGCCATGGACGCACTTTTATGCTGGATGCGTGGATAGTAATAGTCGTCCTTCGCGATTTCATCCCTATTGCCCCACAGTGGCACTTGGGAGGCGGCAGGATCGAAATGGCGACTCTGCCTCAGCTTATTCTGTTTACTGACGGAATGCGGAATATCTTAGCATTATTTGGCCTATTTATAATTTTTGTTTGTTTTTCCAAAAGTACAGTCTATTTGCGTGGTGTACGCTTCCGACTGGCGGTGCACGCACGCACACACTCGCGAAAATATGGAACGCAAAAAAGGTACACACGCCGAAAAACATGTCGTCCGCCGGGGCATATTCCAAACCAAAGTTTGCTAAATATACTCACAATCAACAGTGGCAAATTGTAAAACGAAATTGCAAGTCGCATGCATGAATATAGAGAGAAACATTGAGCAATGACAACACATTTGCGGTATGCGCAATCTTGAAAATATTAGAGAGCGTGTGCGCTGAAATGTGCGCTCAAAAAATTTCCACATTTTCTACAGACGAATTCGTTTCATGCGTAGTTTACGTGCCAAACGCCTTATTTAGAAGCGAAGTCAAATGAAGAACGCGCTTCACTGCGCCGCACCAGATATGCGCATCTCTTGCCTATTCAACACACAGCGTCACGTACTAATTGCAAAGAAAAATATAATATGCGCAATTATCTAGTAATTAATAAAGATGCGCTAAGCGCACAAGTCGGTTAGGACATGAACAACTAACAAAGCGCGTAATCTGCAGCCATACTATTTGAATCGTAGATTCCAATAGTTCCGAACTTTTTGCAGATTGTAGAATAAATGAAGTTCGAAATCTCTCACCCGCTTCCAGTCCAGACGGCTTCCCTTAAATCCAATCGTCGGAATGGGGGCACTATTACTCGTCGAGCGTTCGCAACTTCGCCAGGAAACGCACAAACGGACAGAACAACATGCGTTGCGAGCGATTGCACGGTGCACTGTGCGTGTGTCGCGGCGGGCGCAATCTGCGGCGATGGGGCGCAGAAAAGCGTTCGCGGCTGACGTCAGCGGCGTCGACAAATTTAGATACTGTAGAAAACGGCCAAGCGCACTGACAATTCGAAGCGCCGAGCTTATGCTGACGGGTCTGCCGTGTGCCGCGGCGGACACGCGCGCGGAATTCAGTAAAAAATAAATAAAGCATCGTGTTCGCGACTGGTGAGAGCCGCTCGCGATAGCCGAAAGCAGTGGGGGCGGCTAGGGGGGCAATACTTGCCGTTACGGTCGTGGTCACCTTCGTCGTGCGCTTGCTGCCCGAGGTGGTCGACGATATGGAAGCGCTCTTCGCAACGGCAGTGCGGGACGTGGATGCACCCTCCATGCCCGCGAGGATCACTTGAGAGCCGAGGAACTTGTTCAACAACTGACGTGCTTCAACGTCCTCGCTGCTTATACCCTCGACGCACTCCTGCGTCTTCATACGCGTGATCACATCCTGAATGCCCGACACTTTGCTGGTGTTGGTCAGGAAACTGCCCCCGGTGATATGTTTCCTGCTGGCTTCGGGAGAGCTCTCCCGGCTGCTAGACTTCCTCTCCTTGAAGCTAGAGGTACGCAAAATCAAGCCAGCCTTGTAAGAATTCTTACGCTCGGAGATGTTGGATTCACCTATAAATATGATCACTTAACTTAACTGATCACTGATCGAAAAGCACCATAACCTACTAGTATTATCGATGAATTTCTGGGTAATCTCCTTAACTGAGTTCCTTCGTGCTACTTTCGTTCGTTCGTCGTTCTGAAACATAACATTCTACCAACTCTTCCATCATCATACCTGGTGTCTTACCTTCTTCTCAACGTTTCTTGTCGTGCTGGTAATTGCCTTCTTCTGATTAATCTTTTGAGTAGTTGTCTTAGACTGAATGCCATTAATAGAGTCACCGGAGTATTTCGTTGTTGTAATTTCACCCACAGGTTCCTTTCCATTTTCCGATTGGAATGTGCTCTTAGTTACTTGTCCCTGAACCTTTGTTTTGTTATGGGCTCGAAGAGCCTTCAAGCCGAATAATGGCATTCCATTCTCGTCGGTGGGACCGATTCCATAGCACGATGTAATAGCATCAGTTGAGTCCTTACTAGGACTACGATCTTTCTTGACGTCCTTTCTGACCGTGGTAGTAGTGGTGGAAGTGAATTTCTTTGTTGTAGGTGTAACACGTTCGCTGGCTTTGCGTAGCGGCCTTTCTTTAGCCCAATCAGGGCGGTCATCTTTCTTTGGCTCAGACTCCCTATCGGGAGTGCGTCGGAATGGTTTGAAGCCAATTTTTTCGGGGGCCTTTGGTTTATCAAAGACACTGGGCCTCTTAACGATGTTTTCATCAACCTTCTCATCGTTCTTATTACAAGTTACGCGCTTAGTCACTTTATAGGTTTCAGTAACGGAAACGTTCTTTTCAGTGGATGGCTGCCTCTTAGTTATTTGGATATTCTCTTCACTAATCATCTTCTTCACAGTGCGAATCTGAGAACGAATCCTACGTCTAAGATCGTAATTTGTCACCGTTTCTAGCATTGTTTCTAGAATCTCAAGATCATAGACATCTTCTACTTCCTTCTTGGTTCCGTTCACGTCAATAGTTGTAATTTCTTTACGGTCAACGATGTTGGACTTTTTAATGCCAGAATCAGTCCTACGAAGAGTCACCCCAAACTTGGTCTTCTCCTTATCAATATGATGCTGCTCTTCATGAATTTGTGTTGATACATGTCCCTTTGAGATTTCTTCAAGTTCCAGAACAGATTCTCTGTGAGGACTAGTAATTCTCAAGGATCTATCAAGTTGCTTCATGTAACCAGGAACATTATCATCTTCATACGTGAGGGTTCTACGAACATCATCAAAACGTGGTTTCGTAGATGTGCAGGTATCCTTAGGTAGTTTCGGTTTCATAAGAGGTGATGTAGATTTAGGTGTTTCCGTGACATTTTCAAAGATATCCTTAGCTCTTTTAATGTTTTCCGAACTATGCAACTTACCAACAGAACTCAAATACGTTTTCTTTGATGATTTCGGTGTTTCATCAGGCAAAGCAGCCGAAACGGGTGTTTTCTTATGCTTCGAGCCCTCAATAGGACCCGAAGGGTCTGGTTTCTTTTTCAAAGAATCAGCTGTATCAACAAATTTGATCACCTTCTGGGAAACACTTAATAAACATTCATCATTTGATAAATCTTCAGTGACAACAGATTGAATTGTAACGTCAGGACCCCGGTCGCTTGATTTGGGAGCCATACTAAACTGACACCGTGGGGACTTGGGACGTTCTGGAATTTCATTCACCTTCAATTTGTCTGCAGTGGTTTTGAACTTGTGAACCTTATCAGATACGCTTAATAAACAATCGTCACTGCGTAGAGTCTCATCGACACTAAACTCCGCACGAGAAACCTTGGGTGCAGGTCCTTTGGTTTTCTTGGGTTTCTCTTTAATATGCTGGAATTTATTTACTTTCTCATTGACAGTCAAAAGACATTCATCGGTTTCAGCTACACGGTCCACATCAGTTATTTCGGTATCAACCAATTCCGTAATACGATTGAATTCTTCAATATGTTCATCTTCATCAATAATGATATCATTAACATTGGTCTTGACATGGCGATGGTCTTCAGGCTCTTGAACTTGGTCCGGATAACGTGGAATACCGGAATCTTCCTCAGTGTGAACAGGCCATACCTTCTCAGGGGAGTCCTCGCGAGATGATTTGGAACGCTTCAGGTCAACGATGATCTCATGCTGTTGAGCTACGGCCTCGTCAATGATAATGCTCTTGGTAGAAATGCATTTGGCTTGATCGGCTGGAGTTTGCTTAGGTTTCTGGGGTTTATTGCCAGTCTGTTTCGAAGGAGCGTCCAGGTTAATTACTTGAGTAACCACATTCGTTGAGTTGATCCTCTTTCCGGTAACTTTCTTCCCTGGAGAAACGATAATAGTCGCTGGCACAGTGTCAATCACCTTTTTGTTCATCTTGTCATCCCTGGACAAATCTTTCTTAACGGTTTTATTTCTAGCAGTTTCTTCTTCGACAATAATGTCGTCTTCGATTAGCCGGCTTGGAGACGCAGATTTGCTGTGCCTATCAGTGACAATCTCTTCGTCGTCCTTTCCTAATTTATACATAAATTTCTTAGTAAAGAGCGGTTCATCTACTTCGTCTAGATCTATCTGCTTACCCTTCAAATGTTTGACATTCGCCTTCATTAGTTCGTCTTCAGTAGCCTGTGTAGTCGAGTAAGTATCGGTATTAATCAATTCATCGATGACGATGTCGGTCTGAACGATTTCAAGAGTATCTTTCTTGGGAGACGAAGCACGGGAAATATTAGATTTTGGAGAAGAACGAGATGGGCTGGAACGATCTGTTTTACAAACTTGCCGACGGGCCTCTTCTTTTTCTACATGAATGAAATCAACGGAATACGTTTCACCATTCTTGGAAGTTGTGAATACGCGTGGAAGCATTTCGTCCCTATCAGGAGTCTTCGATTTTCTATTCGAATCACTGGGAGTAACAAGTTCCAAGTCAATTGCAGGAGAACACGTCCTCATTCCACCGTGGTATTTTCGAATTTCCTTTGCTGTAGCCGTTTCATGGACCTTTCCCGAAGAAAATTTGACCCTGTCAGGCGTTTTCCTCTCTGGAGACTTCTTCTCAGGAGTTTGACGTGGAGCCGATGGTAGCCAATGGGTTTGGGATTGAATGTCCTTCTCAGGACTTTTCATCGAGCTCTTCCTTGAAGAAGGCTGCGATGGTTTTTGTGCCGGATATTCCTGAACTTTCTTCTCTGGACTCTTACTGGGTCGGCGGGGCACCTCATTGACAGACGGCTTGCGATGAGCGTAGCGATCTGAAGCAAGAATATCACTGACATTCTTCTCTGGCTTCTGTTTCTTCTTCTCAGCGATGCCAAGTATTTGTCGAACACGTTCCTCGTAGGTATCGGTTCGCCGAAGGACCTTCTCGTTCGGTTTGCCTGAAACTTGTGTATCTCTAGGCGAGGTGCTGCGTCGATCATGTTCATTGTGGACCAACTTAGTAATGGTTTCATTGCTAACATATTGTTGTGAGCCGCGTTTATCGGGAGTAGTCCTTTGCTTTTTATCAGGACTTGGCATACGGAAAGATTGAGTCCTGCGGTCACGTTCAGGTGTGACGCTACGAAGGCTGCGAGCGAATGCGTCATGCGTTGGGCTGATATCCACACTCACCCGATGCTTGTCAATGCTGGTCGAGTGTGTATTTGTAGTGAATTTCTCAGAGTGAGCCTTCTCGTTAATATTGGTATTAATATCCTTCACGGACGAATCACGCTCGACAACAGTTTTAACAGTGGTCGTACGACTAGTGTCTATTATTTGATCAGTGGGTTTAGCAACTATTTTATTGGTCGTGGTTGTGGTCGTTGTTTGAATACTTTCCATTTTCGGAACTGATTTCTCGCGTACAGAACGATCATCAATTGCAAGCACCACTTCGGTATGTTGCTTACCAACCCTGCGGTTCTCGGTATCCTGGGCATGGCGTTCAATACGTTGTTCCTTGTGTGCATTCACATTAGATTGTTGCATATTTTCCACACTCTCTTTGCGTTGATTACGTTGTTCACGTTGTTCATTGCAAATATTTTGCACATTTTGAATATTTTCATGAACATTTTCGACATTTTCATACCGTGTGATGTGTTGTTCCTTGTTTTGAACTTGCTTAGATTCCTGAATATTTTGAGAATACTCTTGAACTTGTCTCTGGTTTTGCGTGATATTCTGCGAACGTTGCACTTGTTCAGTGTCCTGCATAGTCTGGTGTTGGCGGTCCTCACGATGTTGAATTTCTCGATTTTGACTGTCGCGATGTTGGCTATCACGTCGTTGGGACATTGTGCTGGAATTTCTAACCACCGTATTTTGAGAACGTTGGACCTGTTCATTGTCCTGCATTATCTGGCGTTGGCGATCCTCACACTGCTGAATTTCTTGATTTTGGCTTTCGCGTTGATGACTATCTCGTCGTTGGGATGAGGAGCTGGAATTTCTAACCGCCGTATTACTGCTTTGGGTGCCAGAGGTTTTGGTACAGCTGCCAGTAGTTTCATAACGGGTTGTAGTCACTTTAGTTCCATCAGGAAGAGTTTTCGTCTCGGTGTACACTTTAGTGTTCGGATCCCTTAACACTGATTCAGGTACGTAGCCTTTGCTTGTGGAAGATCTTTGCTCACTACCATATTGAGATGTTGTAGTGCTCGAACTACTAGTAGACTTGAAACGTGTGTTACCATCAACGCCATGTGCTTCTTGCTTCAGAACACTTGTGTTCGAAGTGCCCACTGCTTTTACGTAATTTTGATCGTCGCCATCCTTATATACGGACATTTTCGCCTCATTTTTGGCCGCGTAATTCGCTACCCCGCCGGGTATTTCCTTAGTTCCCGCATTGGTTGCCACATTCGTCACAGTTTTGGTTTTCCCATCACTGCTACACTCCTTCGTTTCGCGCACGTCCCAACCGCGGTCTGAATGCACCGTCGAGTGAGAGAACGCGAGATCCTTTGTGGGGCTCGCAGAATCGCGGATTTCTTTCGACTTCAGCGATTGGAAGCTATGATCCATCAAGGAGTCAGCGTGATGTGTGTTCTGCGCATTCTTTGAACTTGTATTTTTAGTAGTGATCGTAGACGTCGTCTGGATATCTCTAGCCACCTCGCCGGTAGTATAGAACTCTTTCAAGCGCTGCTCGCGTACCTTGTACATATGTGCACGGATTTCTTTCTTCTTGCTGAAATCGTCCGTATCCTGCCACTGTAAAAGTACAATAGTGCTCATAGTACACAAGACTGATACAGAAACTGAACCGGACAAATTGTTTCCGACTTACCATACGTCGCAGGACGTCTTCGTCCTGGATCTTGCTGATGTCACAAGTCTGGGACGCCATTACTGACCTCCTTTCCCTAAAAATCAAATCAAACGAAACGCTAGTTGATGTTCATGCACATTCATCATAAACGGTGATCAAATCTCAAACAGTTTGTGTTGACGCGACAAACAAGTATAAAAAGTGAAAACTTTTACGTAATAATTGGCAATAAGGTCTCGCATTAAGCTTGTAAGGACCATGAATGCGCTGCGTCGTGCGAACGCACAAATAACGACCATAAATGGCGCTTTGCTACCAAATATGGTTATCTAGGGTAATACGAGTCTTACAAACAAGTCGTCCTCCGTGCGACCATACGCACCGACCAGCGTGTAATACCTCCAAACCGCAAAACATGTTACCCCAACGCAATCATTATTTATATGATTTGCAAAAAAAGCAAACAAACAAAGAATACGTATGATTAAGAGCGATGCTGACTTATACAGCCAGCATGGCTCGTATAGACCGATGATCGCATTTGTAACGATCGACCATATGGTCAAATCATTAGCACATTCGCGAAAAATAAAGAATAACAGAATATTGTTGGCCTCATAAATCAATGGACAATAAAATTTCGTAAAAACGGCGAAAACGTTCGACGAGGATGGGATTCGAACCCACGCGGGCAGAGCCCATTGGATTAGCAGTCCAACGCCTTAACCACTCGGCCA
>WSZQ02000016.1:82183-121980 GCA_019419845.2 Weissflogia rhopalogaster
TTTTTTCGCTACACCTCTCGCCTCAGAGACAAAAATTAAAATTAAAAAAATAATAATAAAAATTAAATTAAAAAAAAATTAAAAAAAAACAAATTCACTTTTAAATCTCAAATTCATTTTTAAACAATCATTTAAAAAATATAGAGACAAAAAAGAAAAAATAAGTTGAAATTAATGCAGAGATATTAAAAAAAAGAGAAAACGACTCGAAATTTTGTCGCAACTAAAAAAATCATTAAATTAAAAAAAAAAAACAATTAATAAGTGTGTAATGTGTTAATTAGTGACAGCAGAATAGTGACAGTGCACCCCCAAAAAGATAGTTAGGCAAATAACCACAGTATCAAGGCAGAATCCCGGCTGTTGAATGTTTCAGGTTAATTGTTTCCGATAACCTTCAATTATATACATTTGTTTTGTTGTTTAACCTCTCTCTACATACTTAACCTCAAAAACTTATATATGTCAATAAAATCGTATAAGTCAATAAACTTGTACTCTTCGTCTTAGAAAATATGTTGAGACCTTTATGTTGAGTCACCTTTATTACGTTGATAACTGCAAAAAAATTCCGTGTTTCTTCTCTTGATCTCACTCCAGCTGGGTTTTGCATCAGACTGTAAAATGACGTTCAAACGTTGTTTGCGTTATTCACTTCCGAGACTCCATCGAATTGGTCCAAAATTTACTTCAATTTTACAGAACTAACTACACTGCACTGAATTTCCAACACTTTCTTCGTTTTATCACCGTTTTTTTGGTAACACAAAATGTGCTTTTTCTTCTTTTTAATTCGTTTACTTTCATTTTAACGTTTACTTTCATTTTTAACGGTTACTTTCATAACAAGATAAGGCAGAAACACTGCAAATTTGATGATGTCAAAACAAAGCGAATGCAAACCAAGTCAAACGAAAATCAAAAACATCAGAAATCAATGCAGTCAAATAAAAAAAAAAGAAAACGCAAAAAAATCAATCTAAACAGAACCAAAATAAAAGAACTTAAAAAAAAACTAACCAAAAACCACATGCAGATGCAGAATATAACCACATTTTCTTCGTCTTTATAACAAAAAGTCTCAACTTTTTGTCGGCGCATTTTTTACTCTTTTATCTTACGACTAATCGGATGGGGATAAAACTTTCTAAATAGAATATACAGTAGTTTTTGTACATGAACCTACGTTAGGTATTTTGTGAGGTTAGTGGTAGTGGTTAGGAGGTTAGGAATGATGCGTTTGTAGAGAAAGAAGAACATAACCAAAGTCATACGACAAAATACAGTTAAAAACATACAGAAATAATAAGTTTGAAACAATAGAAAACCAAAAACGGTTGCGGTACTCACCATCGATTGTGTCCGTTGGATCAATGGGCGGCATCAGCGGCTTGGTTTCTTCGCTGTGGTCCGACAGCGCGTGGCTGGAGAGCAAGTCGTCCTGGTGTACGCTTAGACTTCCACCCTTAAACACACAGATAAGGTGATTATTCACAAATTATCACTTCCAAAAGCTACAAAAACATACACTGAGAATCTCAAAAAGCATCATGGATGTTGTAAACACTTTTGTTCGTTTATATAACCTAAAATTGTTAACATAACCTCAAATGGAGTCTAAAATGACATTTTGAACGTTCTAAGCACATTTGTTATATTATATAACCTCAAATATAATAATATAAATATAAAATACATGTTGATCTTAATACATGTAGTTGTTAATTCATTGAATTTTTGAGGTTAAAACACTTGATAAATATGTTTAACTGTAAATTTAAAACTTTATTCGTAAAAATATTCTTGCACGTTGCTCCAACATCAAAAAAAAAGTATGAAACTTAATAACTAGTATTTTCTCTTCATCTTAACAAAATTTAAACAGTTCTTTGAAATTGTTAACAATAAACTCAATCTGTCTAACCTTTCACTGTTTCGACTGGATATAGTTTAGAAAATATTATCATCATCAATAGTGATAACTCTTGTTCAATAAATATCGAGTCATTCGAATGTTTAGTATAAGAGAATTTAGCTGCACACGGGTAAAGTCATTTTTAGATCTTTTCCACAATATAACAATACAAATTGATTATCTAGAAGTACATTTTGGGAGTTGTAAGCACATATATTGTTTGATATAACCTCAAATATAATAGTTGTTAATTCATGGAAACTTTGAGGTTAAAACACTTGAGAAATATGTTTAACTGTAAATTTACGTTGCTCCAACATCGAAAAATGTACGAAACTTAATAATTAGCTACAGTTTCTCTTCATCTTAACAAATTTTAAACTTTTCTTTCAAATTTTTAACAATAAACGTTCTATTCTGCGCCTGCAATTAGGGAAACATGTCCCGTGTAAAAATTTACCTCTAGGTATAAATTTGTAGAAATATTTGTGAAAAATAGTTGCAATCTCTACGATTAAAGCACTAGCCTTTCACTGTTTCGATTGAATATACTCCAGAAAGTCATTATCATCATCAATAGCGACGACTTTTAGTTCGAATTATTCGAATCTTAATCTGATAAAGTTTAAATGCACATATTCACAATGTCAAACGTAAATTTCGGAGCCAATCACAGCCCAAAACATTGCTCACGTCGAATTAAAAAAAAACGCAATCAAGGCTATCATCAACAGTTAGACCATTGACTAAAACAATAGTGGCTTTTCAAGTATGATATCAACTGTGTAACTTCTACCTAACTAAATATGATCTATAACAAGTAATTAAATTACGTGTGGAAATATAACATTTTTTTTCGTCGTCAGCGTGAGGAAAATGAAACAAAAAAGAAACAAAATAAAAATCAGGAAATCTTCCGTTTCATGCATTCAGTCTCTTTGGCAATGCACGTCTGATGGGCTTTGCACTTATCGTGATGGTTGATAATCTCCAGCCGAAAGTTGCAATTGCCGGCTGAGAAACTCGTCCGTAGGTCGTGCATCGTCTTGCTCCACTTGCGACAGTACACACAGTACATTAGATTCGCCTGCGCGTCGTACTTCAGCCACACGTACTGTTGCAGCCAGACGCTGCGAAAACGCGTGCCACGCTTCCCCGGTTTCGAGCTGGGCCCGCCGGCGACGGCGGCACCCCGCCTGCCCGCCGCCGTCGTGGACGCGTTCAGCTCGGGCGGCATCGGCAGCGGTTTGCGTGACCGCCGTCGCTGCTCCTCGCTGGTGGTCGTTTGCGGCAGCAGCGCTGGCGGTGGTGTGCCGGCGTAATCACCACCACCACCACCACCACCGCCGCCGTCCTCGTCGCCATCGAGGCCAATCACATCGATGCGCTCCTCGATATCCATCTCCTCGTCGTAGAGGTCGATAGAACCGACGCGGCCTTCGTCATCGTCGGCCGGCGAATGCGCCCGCGCGCTTTTAAAATGCAGCAGGCGCAAGCGGCCCATGTCGATGTGATCGTCATCGGCGTCATCATCGTCGTCGCCAGCACCGCTCACGGTCAACACACCACCGCCACCTCCGCCGACGCCCGCGTCGTACCAACTCGTTTCGTGCCCTGGCGGCTCCCTCCCCCGAGTCTGTTAACAGAAGGAATAAGTGTCAGTCAAGTGTCCATATTCACGCGCTTGAAAATTTTGAACCCGTCTCTCTTTTTTTTTAATGCGATTTGGAATTCGATTCGATTTTCCAAGTCGATTCGTTCGTATTTTATGGAAACTTCAACTTCTTCCTTCATTGTGTTTGCAGGGAGGGAGGGAGAATGCACCAAGCTGTCTTAATTTATCAATCATTTGCCACTCGAACCCATCAATGTTTGATTTTGATCGTCAGTTTTACAACATTTTACAAATTCAGTTCAATATTTCAATTGTTTAAAAACATTTTAGTTTCTAGTATATGTGGCATTATTTCCAACAAATGAGATTCTAGATATTTCAAACTTATCAAAATTCCATAACCTATATGTTCATTTTTTCTTAAGGTTAGGAACTTGGAAAAGTTGTACAAGCACTGCAATAATGCAAAATTCTACGTTAGATTACGTGAAAATCAATTCAAAGCCAAATTAACAAAAATAAGCCTTCTTAGATTATACGAATATACATAACCTAACAACCTAAATATACAAAACATAACCTAGCTAACAAAACCTAAAATTATTTCAAAACTGAGAGCAAATCAATACAATTTGTTAACCCATCGAAAAAGCAACATGCCACCCATAAATTTGAAATATATACAACAACCTTGTGTGCTTACAACATCCATAAATAACGAAAATTTAGCAAGAAAAAAAAAACAATTTCAAACACTTACAGTCTGCAGTGCTTCCGACATCGAGTGATATGAATCAATGTGCTGCGGGCTGCCCTGCTGAGGTTCCTGCTTGACTATTTGTGACTGCATGATATCATCCGGACTGCCCACATCTCTTTCGTTTTGAGACTTTGGTAAATGCATTGATTTATAATTGCTTGTGGCCTGCAAATATCAGCAATCATTAAAAACACAATCATTAAACAATACAAGCAGAAATATATATATAAACCTACAACAATAAATTACAAGCATTTAATATGTATGTAGCAAAATGATTTTTAGGTTACGCAGAAGTTATTTAGGTTAAGTACTTAAAACGTGACAAAAGAGTTAAGACCTATACGTTGAAACACATTTTACGAGTGTCAAAAAGGGGTTAGTTAGCTGTCACAGAGTTTTGAGCCTAATATAAATAAACTGATGTAGCTGCATTTAGAAAATTTCAAATTTCGCGGTAACCCTCTTTTTTCACTTTTTGGCGCTGGTTGGGTTGCATTTTTTGAGTTTCAAAAATATATTGGTAGATAAGTTAGGAATTTCAGTTTCATAAGGTACTTTCATAGTAAATAATTAGCATAAATAATTCAAATCACGCACTAAAATTGGTAAAATAAGGATTAAAATTTTAATTTCGCGGCCATTAACCTTTATTGGTTGGGACACATCGGTGTTGTCCTTTATAAAACGGACGTTATGCGGTTTGGGTTGCCTATTTGTATATTTTAGTGAATTTTGTTGGGATTATCAATTGAATTTACAAATATATTAGTGGCAATTTAGGAATTCCAGTGTGTACTTTCATATTACACAATTGGCAAATGAAAATTAGCAAAAATAACTAAAGATATGCTCTAAAATTGGGGTAGATAGTTTTAAAATTTAAATTTCGCGGACATAAATCTTTTTTACGCCTGGACAACGTGTACTTTCCCTTTATAAAACGAATATCAGGCTGTTTGGGTTGCCTATTGTTACACCACAATGAATTTGTTCATTGGGTCATCTGAAATGTCTAATACGACTATAGCAGTGTTTGCAAAACAAAAAAAGGTTCTTGGACAAGAAACAAATGTTATAATGAAAGAATGGAGTTAAAAAAGAGGATGGATGCTCACCTGAGAATCATTATGTCGACTATCACTGTTTGAATTAGTATCACAGTTGCTAGATTTCCGCTTCCGCTTCTCGTGTGGCGCCGGCGAGTGCGAGCGTCGATTGGCGGCGGCTGTGGCGGAGGCGGGAGGCTGTTGGCGCTCCTTGTCGTTGAGCAGATTGTTGTCGGTGAGGCCCTTGACGCGCAGCACCTCCGCCGTCTTGAGGAAGACGGAGAGGAGGTTTTGCGACACGTTCACCTCGCCCTTGTACATGAACTCGAGCACCGCCTTGAGCTCGCCGAGATTGATGTCGGCGAGGATGATGATCGGATGCGGATGCTGGATGTTGAGCAGCATGTCCTCGAAGAAGGGGCTGCACGCGGTGAGCACCGTCTGGTGGGCGCGTATCAGCTCGCCCTTGCACGCCAGCGTCACGTCGCACAGCTGCTGCTTGTGGTAGAGGCTCACCAGCACGTCGGTCATGTTGTCCGGATGGTTGTTCCAGCGGAGCCGGAACTGCTGATCCATGCCGCTCTCCATTGCGTCGTTGCTGCTGCTGCTACTGCTGCTGCTGGCGGCGGCGACGCGCTTCTAATTACCTACAAAACCGACAGGCAACACTGATAAACAATTACCGGCGACGTCGACGTCGGCAACGACATTCGATGCTGCCATTTCATTTGACGGCGCGTCGGCGACGTGTGTTTTGCCGCAGGAAAACAACAACAACAACAACAGGCACAAAATTCGAGTCACAATCTCCTCGTCCGAATATCAAATATTTAGCAGTATGACCGACCAGCAGGAATCAAGATAAAAATGCAATACGGACGCGCACGTAGCAGATGAAGCACCGCTGCCGCGTTACTGCTGGCTGCTGCTGCTGCTGGCATTCAAAAACGCTACATTACACGATAGAAGACGGCCTAGAGAAAATAGAGTTGTTGACCTAAAACTGTATTGAGCCGAAATACAGTTATCTACATTATGATGTTCGGACTGCTGGAGAGCGAACGAAGCAAGCGCGCGGCCGCGGTGAGTGACTGCGAACGGTTCGCCTGGCCTGCCTCTGCCTGCCTGCCTGCCTGCTGCCTGCACAGAGAGGTCGAATACCTGCGCGTCCCTTGCCTTCGCCCGTCTTTGACTATTTGCTACGCCGCGCGTGGATGCCCTCGCAGGCAGGCCGTGACGGGCCACCACACCACATCGGGAAGGCCCTAGGGCGTCTCTCCTGCTGTCTACTTACCATGTGCGATTCCGCAGGCGTACACCAACACGCGCACAAAGCCGGAGAGCAGCGAAACGCCAACGCACCACGGCACACTCGCACCAAACACGCACACACGTTTTCGGATGTGCGAACGTTTAAACAAACACGCACGTACACTCACAAACACACAACAAGCCAAGCCGCTCAGCAGCAGGCTGATGATGCGAAGAAGCTCTTTGGACTTGATGTTTGACGTGCTTTCTTTGCTTTGCTCACCCTTGTAAAAACTACACTTGCCAATCCACACACTTGCACTTGCTCCTGCTTCAACTTCAACACTCCTGCTTATCTGCGTTACGCTCAAAGGGTGCGTACACGCAGCAGGAGAACACACACACACTCACTCGCGCACTCACGCCTCGGCCCAGCAACGACACACTCAACGACGACGACGACGACCAAAATACGCAACGCAAACAACTCCTGCTCATAGTACTCGCACCGCCATTGTGATTCCGCTCGCCGCTCGCATCCTTTTTCTCTCGGTTCGTGGCCGCAGGCTGGCAGCAGGCGTACGCACACAACGACCCGCCGACGTGTACGTACACCTCGCGTAGGTTCTAATCGCACGCGTTTGTATGCGTTACGCTGTATGTCGACATCGGCGAGCGTACACGAGTGCATTTGGAACGCGCTTATTAGAAATCCCTTCTTTTTCCATGAACCACGGACGCCTGCTGCTGCTGCTGCTGCTACTACTGCTGCTGCCACTCCGGATTCCGATGCTGTCGTAATTACATATACCCAACCAAGCAGTACGCAGCAGTATGCAGAGATACTAGTTTTTCGGACGATTTTTACCCGAAATCAAGGTTACAAAAATTTTATTTGAAAATTTACCTATATGATTAAATTAATGTAGGCCACCCACTGTACACTACCATCTTGCAGGAATGTTCAATTTTCGAATCTTCAATGATTATTTATAATATAAATTTGTGAAAATTTACAAAATATACAAATAGTTAACAATCAAATAATATGTTTTAATATTTAAAATAATAATGTGCCTTGTTTGTGAATGTTTTGTGTCGATACACGTTAAAATATATGTTTTTTTACTTCGCAAACCCTCTGGATATGCCTTAATAAATGGACTCAACTTTAACAATTTATAACATTTATTCTAGACAATTAATCGGAATGGCTGTTTCACTAGTTAGTGACAAATTTAATTATGAATCAACTAATATATAAATTGTATACATAGAAATGTGGCAAACGTAAGTAAAATGTGATCTTTGCAAGAAGTCATTACAAGTCATTTTTCTGACTGCGAAAATGTCGCTGTTATTAGACTCAACTTTTATGACTTCAAACATCGCCTCTAAGTAATCAAATGAAACATTGTCCCAGGATTTTAAAGCAATTCTCACACTGAATCGTTTGATGTATGATTTATATTTCTAGAAATAAGGAAAATGTTAATCAAAATGGAATGTTTAGGACAAGTCATCTTTGAAATCGGAAATGTTGACCGTATTAGAGTAAATTTCAATGATATATAACATGCTTTCTCAACATTGCACCCAAACAACTGTTGCTGGAATCGATGGCAAATTTCATTCTCAGTCGAATGGTATATATTGGAAGGTAAATATAAATAAAAGTAAAATTTTAGAAGAAGTAATTTCAAACCATTTTTCTGTCAAAGGAATCATCGGTTATTAGATTCAACTTACAAGTGTTATAATGTCGGTTCTAAGTACTCAAACGAAAAACTATCCTAGCAGTTTGAAGAAATTTTCACGCTGAATCGATTGGTGTATGATTTATACAACTAGAAATAAGAGAAATGTGAATAAAAATCGAATGTTTAAGACAAGTCATTTTTGAGATCGGCAATGCTGACGTTATTAGTCTCAACTTCAACGATATATAACTTGATTTCTAAACATGTAATCAAAAAAACTGTTACAGGAGGTGGTAGCAAATTTCATTCTGAATCAAACGGTATATGATTTGTGTTCCTAGAAAGAAGGTAAATATAAATAAAAATGAAAATTTTAGAAGAAGTAATTTCAAGTCATTTTTCTGACTGTGAAAAAATCGTCGTTATTAGACTCAACTTTTAAGAGTTATAATATCGGGTCTAAGTAATCAAATGAAAAACTGTCCCTGGCGGTTGATGATATTTTCATGCTGAATCGATTGGTGCATGATTTATAATCTTACGGTACGGTAAATACGGTAAGTAAATATAAAAAAAAACGAAAAACCTAAAACTCGACTTTTTTGAAGACGTTTTTTACACGATATATATTTCAATAATTACCCAACATTTAGGCGTAAATGTGTATATCAAAACAAACTACGTTTAATAAAGAATCGATCCGTACACGAATGCGCATTCTATAACATGCAGATTAGAACAATGTTTGAATTTCACGTTTTAGTTTGAAAATTTTGCAGTTACGTGGTACCGGTCACGGACCCTCTTGTTTTAAACGTATTACCAGCGTATATCAGCATGCAAATACTGATTGTGGGTAGCGAGCATTCGCCAGCAGGTGAATAAAAAGATTCGCAGGAAAAATCGGGAAGGTCGTCGGACGCAACTCCGAAGGCAACGCCGACTGACAAACGTATCGAATGGTCCATAAGATGATGCCCGTGTCTGATGATAGTTACTGCTGCATGATTACCTAGCTGTTTCTGCTCATATAAACCTGCTGGTTACCTGCATTGCACCGCGCGACAGATGTGAACGATGCGCTTCGCACGTTTTGCCTAAGCAACAGATGTGCGTTGTCTGTTGCGCATTTATTGCTACTTCTTTTTTACTTTCTTACCTACCGGTTTTTGTACCGCTACCTCGCGTATGTTTATTGTATATTAATTTCTATGCACTAATATTTATATTTCCATCTTAATCTGTATAGTTTAATGCATTTATTTAATTTTAAAACTAATTTTAAAATTTAAATTTCAAATGTTGTGTATTGTGGGTTGCCTACTCATAGGCGTTTTAAATTTATGGTTCTATTTATTTTAGTTAAAAATTTCACCGTTGATTTAAAAAAACCGTTGTGCTGAAAAAGTTGCACGTAATTTTCCCTAGTTTTCCAGTGATTTACCTGCGAAAACATTCCGTCATCAAAGAACGACTTTGGTAATCATAATAGCATTAGTTTTATATATAGTATTTATTGGGTTTCGTTGTTTTGTTTCGCAATTTGTAAATGTTCATATTTGGAGGTTAGATTTCGTTGCCATTTATTGCAACTTCGTTTTTTACTTACCTACGGGTTTTTGAACCTCTAGTTGGTGTCTGTTTGTTTCATATTAATTTTTATGCATCACTATTTATATTTTTATCTTAATCTCTAATTTAATGTGTTTCTTCCAAATCTATAAATTAAGAAAAAAAGTGTAATGTGGGTTGCCTACACGTAGGCGTTATCAAGTTATGGTTTTCTTGCTTTTAGTTCAACGTTTCAACGTGTCTAAAAAACCGTCGTGATTCTCGTGATTTTCCTGAATTCCTAGAGATTAAAGTGTGATTCAACTGAGAAATCAATCCATTGTGAACGAACTACATTGGTGAGTATAACAGCATTAGTTTTATCTATAGTATTTATTGTGTTTCGTTGTTTTATTTCGTAATTTGCAAAGTTTATATTTGGAGGTTAGATGTTCGCTGCCAATTATTGCAACTTCGTTTTTTACTTACCTACGGGTTTTTGAACCTCTAGCTGGTGTCTGTTTATTTCATATTAATTTTTATGCATCACTATTTATATCTCTAACTTAATCTCTAATTTAATGTGTTTCTTCAAAATCTTTAAATTCAAAAAATTTAGTGTAATGTGGGTTGCCTACACGTAGGCGTTACAAATTTATGGTTTTGTTGCATTTAGTTCAACATTTCAACGTTGTCTAAAAAAACCGTTGTGATTCTCGTGATTTTCCTGAATTCCGAGGGATTAAAAAGTGATTCAACTGAGAAAACCATCAATCATCATAGGATCAGTTGTGCATATCAGGTGAGCATAATAACATTTGTACGACTTGATTGTTTTTCGTTCTTTTATTTCAAAATTTGCAAATGTACATGTTTGGGGGTTAGGTATTCATACATTTAGCAAATGATGAAAATGTGGTTTCTTAAACATTTAGGCATTTAATGCAAAAACACACAAAATTCATTTGCATGCATGAATTTTTAACAATATTTATCACTTTTGTGAAGCAATTCTTTTTCTATCATCCCTTTGAACATGCAAAACTTAAACTTTTGCATGCATTCATTTTCGGTTCAAATTCCTGCTGCGTTCGGCTTCGTTTCCCATCAACTTCGTTCTCGACGTTAACGCTTCTTTCCCTCTTTCCTAGCAATTTATTTCTGTTTACACAAAGAGCTCTTCGGAAAATTGACGATGAAAGTTAACAGGGAGGGGTGAGTGTTTGCGCGAGATGTGCAGGAAAAGCGAATTTACCTTGAACTTGAAAAGCGGCGGCGGGTGTCGGCGATGATGGTGGTTGGTCGGGGCCGCGGTTGCTGTGCTGCGTTGGCCTTGATCTTGAGCGGTGGCGGCGGCTGCGTCAAGCCCCCTCCAGGCGAGCGGCGCGATTGCGTCACAGCCGCCTCCTCGCGCCGAACGGGTGAATGGGTGAGGTTCGTTGCACAGCACTAACACAGATTCACACACGGAAACACTGACACAATCACGGTTGGCGGCCGGCGGCGGCGCCTCGCCCAACACTTTGCACGTTCGGGTGAGGACGATGGTGATGACGAAGGCGGTTTTTAGACTGGGGGAACCTGTTGCACCTGCTGTGAATTTGCGTGTGTTCGCCCTTGTGCCCTTCGGAATGTCCTTTGCCCTTGTTTTGCTATTTTGGTAATTTTATAGTTCATTCACGACAATTTTTCGGAGTCTTTGATTATTTTTAATGTTTGATTTGATTCGGTTTTCGGAATCTTTGATAATTTTGGTTTTAGGTTAGGTAATTTATTGTGGGTTAAGTTTTTGGGTTTAGAGGTTATTTTTTGTGATGTAGGTTATTTTTTTTGTGATTTTTTGATTTTTTTGCTATTATTGCAAAATGTTGAGATATTTGTTATTTTGGTCTTTTCTTAGGACTTATATTAAGGTATTTGGGGGTTAATATGTTTGGGTTATGAAATGTTAAATTTGTAATATTCGTTGATTTTTCAATTTTAGGTTAACTTTTCATAGGCGTTCGTTAACCTTCAAAAATCATTTAAGGTTAAGTTTAGTAGATTTAACCTCGACTGGTTTCAATTTTACTTATTTCGTTATATTTTTTCGTTATATTTGATATATTTCCACTTATTTCACTTGTTATTGCATTAATAACTTGCGAGAATTGCTGGAAACGTTGAACTTTAGATTCAATTCAGATCTATTCGCATTCGGATGGAATTGTGCTGCTGCAATCTTCTCATTCCGATAAGTCGCGCGGAGTGGTCGTCGATCCGATGTGTATAACCGCCGGTTACGTACTAATGCAATTATGATTTACACGCGACAACGAAGGGATGCAGGATGCGTTTGGTGGCGCCTGCTTGCATGCGCTCGACCGGCGACGAGCATGTGCAATACGCGGAGATGCCGGCCGGTGGCGGAAGAACTGCCCCCACGATGCAAATTGCACAGCTGACAGACGCGCGCACCACAGCTACTCGGCTGAAACAGCGGAGCGGTGGCATCGGCGTAATGAAGATGCAATTTGCGGCGGTGGCGGCAGCGGCGGCGGGATCGTCGCTCACAGCCACCGCTGTGCGCCCCTGCTCCAGCACAGCTGATTGGAGAAGCCGGCGGCGGTGGCGGCGGTAGCGGCAGCCGAGTGGCGGTGGTTGCCTCCACCACTTTATGCGCGCGTGGTTAATTGTGTTTCACCTGGATATGCGCGCGCGATGATGATTGTCAATAGGGCGAATTTTTGCAAGTTGCAGAGTAATAGCATTAGCCGCCCTCTGTGCGCCGCGCCGCCCCCTCGGTAAATAAACGTGGTTTACACCGTCGTGTGTTTTGTGCATTTCGTAATTGAATTTTCATGGTTACCAAATTACGAGTTTTATGTGGGTTGCCAGTGTTTGCAAGTAGATTAGTAGGTTCTGTGTAAATCTGTTGGAGTGAAATTTTTGGTGGGTTTTGGTTGAAAATTTTCTTGACTTTTTGACCTACTTTCCGGAATAATTGGTAATTGTCATTTATTGTCACTTAATCATGAATGTGAAGTGACTTTGATTCAGCGGTTTCAAACCTTTTGCAGTTTTTTATTTTCCTTTTCGTTTCTTCATCGCGGTTTCTTCATCTCAGGCGGTCAATTCATTGCGTTTTCATTCAAGCGAAGAAATTCGCATTATTGTGTGGGTTTTGATTCCGTTTTTATTTATTATCAAGTGTCCTGATTAAGCGGAGTCTACTGTATATTATTAATATAGATTGACCATTCCTATTTTCCTGCCAAAGTTATTACAGATATAAATACTGTCTTGTAAAGTTTAATCTTGAAGAAAACGGTTCTTTATATATCATACATTAGCTAAGACTCGAAACAAGACACAACTTTTGAGTTTATTTCCGCTTAGTTAACTGAGTTTATTCTCGGATAATTCGTCCTTCAAATTCAAACGTACATCCCAAATGAATTCGGTATATATTCATATATTTAAATGTTAAATTCGTCGAGGGTTACTTAACAGAACATTTCTAAATTATGACTAAGGTGCTCTAAATTGTAACCAAGTTGGTCACCTTGTTGGGTTAATTTTGTATCTGGTATCTTTCCGTAACACAACGCATCCTCTCAAGGGAAGTGCGGCTCTGAGATCATGGAGACGAGGAGTAAATAAAATGATTGAGGATTTCGCTCCGGTGAGGAGCGATTAGCTGGAGCGTATCCTTGCACTTGCAATTTCAAGTTCACGCTAGCGAGTACTCTGCTACCGCGACGAACGGACGGACGGTCTACTGTTTCCAAGAGCCTATAATCCATGTAATTCCCGCGCGTGCTCAACGGATGTGGGCATTTAGTTTGGGGTTTGCCGCTCTTCTTCCACACCATATCGCCGATCCGCGTTTCCCGGTTGGGTTATGTAAATTTTGAACATTCGTAGAGTTACCCTGTAAAGCGGAAGGAGGGGGGGGGAACATATAGATTCGAAATTGTACCCATTTTGTCTGATTGCATTTGCGATATTTGGAAAGTTTTTGTTCTTGAAAAATCGGGTCCGTCTAGTAGATAGTGGAAATCTTTTTGAGGATTAAAAGATCTTGTCAGGCGTATATACCGGAATATTTCTTCTTTAGACTTTTGTTAGATGTATTATCTGTTATTTCGTCGAAATTCAATTCCCTTTTCCTTCTTTACATTTGGAAGTGCTCTTTTTGCATAATTGGTTAATTCATCGATGTCTATTTTACCGCCGGGGATTTTCATCGCGGTTAATTCATCGATGTCGGACAATTCTTCGTGGTCGGTGCTGCGATGAATTGCAGTCGATCAATTCTCGTCCCTACCTACATTTGGAAAGTTTTCCAAATGTCAATTAGCTTCCGTGCCGGTAAACGCAAAGCATTTAATTATCCCGAGTGCGTTTTTTTCCACTTTCCCGTGTGTGTATTTCCCCGAACAAGCCTGAGCTGTGAAGAGTGCTGGGAAATACGTCGGCATTGCAGCGCTGCTGCGAGAGGGCTGAAATTTCTACAGTTGCAACACACTGTTACTACATGTGGGCTACGGCGGCAGCGGGTTGGTGGCGGTTTGTTGAACGGATGCGTTTTTCCTCATTTCGGTGGTTAGCGACCGGCCTGCCTGCTATAATAGCACCGAGCGACGAGCGTCGTAGGTCGTGCGCGGGCATGGAGAAAATGCAATGCGACGCGCGGAAAATTTCCTTCGATTGCTCCCACAGCGTTTGCAATTTCGACGTGCACAACTACAGTGATGCTGAGGGTTTGGAGGCGGCCTACTGGGGTTAAGATTGCTTGGATGTAAGCCCGATGTTGTAGCGGCGAACGGGGTGAATGAGAGGATGTGGAAGTTCGTTGGTGTGGAAACGTTGGAACTGATCGCGCCTCGAGCAACAGTAAAACTTGACAGGCATGTAAGGGTCGGGAATGGGGTTTGTTTATCGAGTAGAATGTATGGGTTTGTGTGAGTTTCTGTGTGTGCTAGTTTATGTGTTTGTTTTTGACAAGAACCATGGTTGATACTTAGCACCTCTGATTCCGGCCGCTTGTTCTTTATCTGAAGATTTAGGGAATTTCATTGCGATTTCAACAAGTCCCTTTCGGTTGTCATTCGTCAAGAGTGAGCGCACTGCATTCTCGTTTAATCCGGTTTAAGCAAAGATAATACCGGTTTTACTTTGGTTACTATTATATTATTCGGATTGGTTTTGTTTGTGTTCTACGAATTTAGTGTTTGACCGATTCACGTGAGAAAAAGTAATCATCTTCACGTTTTTCGCAGATTCAAAAGTGAAGTCAACGTTAAGACATCAAAATGGCATCGCGTCCTCCTACTAGTCGCGGACGCGGCTTCAGTGAGGAATGTCTTCCGCTTGGCTGCCAAACCTATGGACTACTGGGTGATTCTCCAGTTCTGTCTATATCTCCAGGGCAACAAGAACCCAGGATACCAACCACCGTCTCGCCTGTAATTGATAACGTACCTACAGCAATGCCTTCAATTCGTTACCAACACGGTGGCTACCAAGGGATACCAAATATCAATCAAAGCTCAGTCTTACCACCTCCGGCTGGTGCAACCATTGCGAACGTCCAGTCGAAAACCTATCAGTTGTCCGTCCACGCCGAAGAGTTTCATTACCCTGAGTATAAAATGCCATGGATAAATTCACGTGGAAATCGGAGTGGTCTTGAACATTCAGGTGGATATGTGTGCAAAAGACTGAATATTTCCTGCACGGGCTGTAAAAGATCTTTTGATTTGGGATGTAAGTTCCTTCAATCTAATGTTTTCTTTTGGATTTGATAAATTTCGGAATTTTTCTTTACAGCAAGGATTCCTCTAGTATTAGAGTGCAATCATCTGATCTGCGAGGAGTGCATCAAAAAGAAGTATATCAAGAATAGTGTTTCAGTGACTTGCGCGGAGTGTAACGTGAGTGTAACGGACGAGTTGGAACAGAAAAGTGAATCGAAGTTGCGCGACCATTTTTCAGTTAACTATTATCTCGTCGGGAAGTTGTATATGAACAAATATTCGAATCGCAATACGTTTGGAGGAAAATTTTCGACGCAAGAGTCATCCATGAAGGAGGCAGAATCTCGACAGAACTGTAAGTAAAATGTTTTTCGTTCAGGTGATAGAAGTAGTGGTTGCAAACTCTGACTTATTTCCTCAAGTCAGAGTTTGCAACGACTACTTCGGATTTTTTTCTAGTTTATATAGTTCGAGGGTATCTTTATTTGGTAGATGAATGCCACAAAAATCTCTGAAGTTGCTTTGTAGACTTTCAATTATAATTCTTCTTGGTATTATTCGTTGGTATTATCCTTGTTCAAATCGGGCGCGCTTTTCTCATGGTATCTAAAGCAACCACCTTTCTGGGTCCACCAACAGTAGAATTTGAAACTCTGAAAATGACCCATATATTCAAATTTCTGGAATACTGGCAGTGGTATGGATGATAAACTTGTTTCATATAAGGTTCTATTACCTATTCGATGCCCGAATGGCAGAATACTTCCTACTAAGGAACAAAATAACTTCACATTATTTACGCGGATCTTTAAAAATCCTGAATACTGTAGAATTTTAACTAATTCTAACTGAAAATGAATCGAACTGATTATGAAAGTGCTAAATATGCTCAAAATCTAAAGATAATTGAGGTATTTATTTATGAATCCCGTTTCAGCATCAACTCCAAAAGAATCCGCGGAAATCACCCCTCCGCGACTGCCAAAATGTCCGATGCACTGCAACCTCTCGCAGGACTTCGATTGTGCGACATGCTCGGCGTCCTTCTGTTCGTACTGCATTCTCGATGCCCATATGGAGCACAGTTACAAGCAGGTCACCAAACTGGTAAGTGCCATTGCATGCCGGAAATACAGTTTATTAAATTGTACACTTTCCCCCAGGCGGCGGAGGATAGAGACAAGTTCATCACTCTTCTCGACAACTGCAAGACGAAGCTACAAAAACTACAGGATACGCATAAGGTATTTCCTGATAAAAATATATATATTTATCTGTATATACACACACACACATTTGACAATATTGCTGCTAGTCTACAGCTTGATGAGAGTAACAGTTTTATACAAAATGTTTAAAACGCAGGATGCAATTGACTAGAGATATATATGCGCATCAGTTTCCTTTTAAAATAATTTTCAATTCAAAATCATTTCAAGTACGATCTCTCTTTTCTGCGGGGACACTTAAAACTAGTGCTATCATTATTATTTTTTTAAATTTATGGCATTTTACAATATTTTGCAATTTATAAAATGACAATTTCGAGACATTGGGTAGTATTGCACGCGTCGACACGTCAGAGAATACTATTTTAATATAAAATAACGTTGATAATGGCTATGAAATAAACTTAACTTAAAATTAAGTAGCGGTAAAGCGATAAGCGAATGTAGAGAAAAATAAATAAGTATATGTCTTGCTTGCTTGCGAGAAGCAAAGACAGTAAAATAAATAAATATCTGAAGATAGGATTAACATTTAGCTCGCGCTGGTCTTTACGGGGAAAATACGGGTTTTTCTGAGAGGGAAGGAAGAGGGGAGACCTCTTGGAAAGTTTTAGGAGACGTCCTCGTGTTCTGTAGACGTTGTCGTCTCGTTGGAGTCGTCTGGAACGACGATGGGTTGTGGTGGTGGAGGAGGAGTTGATTTCAGAGAAGCTTCATGGCGATTCGTCTCCTTGCGTAACTCTTCAGCATCGTCCTGAATGGTTTCATTCTCTGAAGGGTTCTCACTTGATTCGGTTGAATCCCCTGCCATCATAGATGACTCGTTTGACATACCCTCCTTGCCTGGCTTACGTTCCTTCTTCATTTTTTCCTCCATTTCTTGGAATTTTAATGCTAAATATCTGTAAATTCAGGGTTAGGGTTTGGAGTCCATTCAGAGATTGGAAGATATAAGTTACCTATCCACAAGGGGACCACTGTAGTCTTCAGGGAACTTTGGCGACAGTGGCAGGATATATTTGTAGAGACGTTCGTTTAGTACATATAGTTGTGCAGTGTTTGAGCACTTGACGTTGTACCACCAGTCGCACGTAAGAGCGACTTGACTGAAGATGGTTCCGTTCGGACATAGGAAGGAGGCCTGTCCTCCGTTTAGATCACAGTAGTGCCACACCTTCAAAATATTTATAAATTAAATGGTGCAAATCAGTTTTTATAGAGTAGTCTTAAGAAACAATGACTAACCTGGCAGTGAGTGTCTGGATCTCCGAAGAATCCTTTATAGCGTTGCGTCTTACAATTGAAGCTGGTCTGTGGGATGCTGGACAAGGCAGGGTAATCTACACCCGGCGTGCCGGGAGTACCACCTTCTGGAGTGTTATCGGGGAAAATTTGCGTTACGGTTCCGGGTACCTCACCTAAACCCACACCGGCTTCATTGTTTCCTTCGTATTCTCCAGAGTCTTCCTGTACCACGATAGGACGTTGAAACTTGGGTGTCTTTTTTAAGCCACTTAGAATTTTCACTAGCGTTCTGATACTGTTGTCGATATTCTCGGGTGTAAGAGTTTGTGGGAGGGCATTAGTGTCCTGGAGCTTCTTCAGAATTAGACTCAGAGAGTTTGTGCCTTCCTGGTATTTGGGTTCAGAAGCTTCGGGTTCCTGCGAGATGTCGGAAGATACGGAAACTGTGACTGTTGGTGGTTGTATTATAGTGGGAGTTGCTCTGGTGGGTGCTGCCGCGGCGTATAGGACTTTTGCATATGGTGTCGGAGTGGTGACGAAAACCTTCTGATCTACTTCTACATGGGGGTGTGAGTATTTTCCAACAGGGACGTTAACACGTTGAGGATGCTGATAGACAGGCTCCGGAGCTCTTGTTGTGATTGGCGCTTCGTCTATGTCATCATCATCATCATCGTCGTCATTGTCGGCGTATTCCACTTGAACAGTTGGTTGGAACTTGGGTTTGTGATATTTGACATCTTCTGTGTCTATATAATCCGGATTATGATCTGATTGATGTGGTCTGGGGATCTTCAGTGGTCGTTGGTAAAGGATATGAGGACGTGGTGTTGCCAACGGTGCAGGTTGGACTGTAGGTTGATGAAGCCTTGGTAAATCCCCGGAATGACCTGGGTGGATCTGTGGGAGAGTAGCTCGGACCGGTTCTGAAGGCCCCGAGGCGGTAAAGGTACCAGGATAGGGCTGGTACTTGTTGTTTGGTTTGCTATAATTTGGATAAGCCAAGACTGTGGGTTTGACTTCGTATTTGGGAATGATGTCGATGTATTTCGGCGTGACACTTTCGACCACAATCTTGCCAACTTCTTCGTGGTTGACGTGTTGAGGTGTTGGCACATGTGGTTGCGCCTGCTCCTGATGGTGTGACTGGGGTTGATATTTCGCCGGCAGGTTGATTTTGATCGGTCGGAAATTAATCGTTTCGGGAAGTTGCAGCTCAATGTCGTACGGCTTTTCTGTGGGTTTGCGCTGGAGAATTAGATAGGGTTTGTTTCTATTCGCGTTGGCGGTGGTCGCCTTTGGACGGACAAGTATGACCGGTTTGAGGACGTGCTTCCTAACGTCGTTAACAGGAAACTTGGCGAATTCGGCATGCTGCGATTGCGGTGGCAGCCGGTAGCCGTACTGTTTGACTGGCTCATTATAAGTTTTGACCGGGACGGGGAGTGGATGCTCATGCTGCTCTTGCTCGTGCTCGTGCTCGTACTCGACATCCTCCTCGACATTGGCAGCGCCATTATGCGTGATGCCAACTTCGACGTCGTTATCACTGTCGTCGGACGCGGAGGGAATGTCGATGCTGGCCGGCGTGTAGGTCTGCACGATTGTCTTCGCCGGCGATTGGGGTCTGCTTTGTGGAATGTGGACGTAGTCACGCACGGGGATATAGTTTACTTGTTGCGGCAGCTGAGGTGGTCTGTACCTCTCCTGTTGTCCGGGTGGCGGTGGAGCCGGGACCGAATTTAAGGGATGGGCCACTTGAACCTGAATGATCTGCGGTGGATATTGCCTGGTATAGGTCTGCGCCAACTGATACTGTTGTTGGAGTTTTAATTGCGATAACTTGTCGTAGATCGCACTATAGTTTGGTTGCTTCGAAGGTTGTTTAGTCGGCGGTTGTAGTTGTGGTTGCAGTTGGGGTTGGAGTTGAGGATGTTGAGGACCTCGCATGGGGAGGAAAGGTCCGGGTAAGGCGTTCGTGTGTGAGAATGGTGTAAGCCGACCTTTCTCACTGGCGAACGTGATTTTTCCCGTTTGTAGAGGACCTTGAGGTTGCGTGTAACTGACACCGTTCGTCAACTCTGTAAATTTATTGTGGTATTGCTGAAGGATCGTCGGTTGTTTAACCGCACCAGTGGTCGCATAGTTTGTAGGTGCAACTGGCAGTTGTCCATGGGGACGGTTAAAATCCTGCTCCAAATAGAAGGTCATATAGGGAAGGAGGCGTTTTTGTCGTTCCGACATCTCCAAGTGAGTGGCATTGGTGTTGGCTGTAAGGTCGGCGATTGTAAGCGGAGAAGAAATGGTGAAGCCATCTTCTGAACGCATTTTTTGAGCCATTTGCAGAGGTTGGGCCTCTTCCGGTTTGTCATGGTGAGTTGTGGTTATACCGATTACGACATGTAGACCTGAAAGAAGGAAATTGAGAAATTAATATCTAAGAATTAAATAACGCAGTAATTCCAACTGGAACATAAGACCATGGAAGCAATGTTGGGAAATCTTAATGTGTAATTACTATGCTATATAATTATCTGAAGCGTTAATTAACGAATACCTTTTGGGGAAAATGTCATTGTGCCCACATCAATTTTATCTAGAGCCATTTTTGTTGTTTCGTTTTAAACGCGATTAACATTTCCGTCGCGATCCTTGACATTTAATCTATCGGTTGAGCGGAGCTGTGCAGTTTTCGACAACTATTTGCTTTTGTTTAACGATTTTTACAATCATTACCCATTGTGTTTCTTTGCGGAAAGTGTACAGCCGGTACGGTTTGTTCGAGAGATGATTGTAAAAGGCGTTTTGTGCATGCACAGCAGGCACGAACGTTCAACATGTAAATAAATGTTTGACGTGCGTTCGTAAAGACGAAAAATGGGAAACCCTGTAAGGCGATTAAATTTATCGGCCATTATGCTGAATTGGAATTGCGAGCAATGCTGTTGTATATTTTAATGTAAATTCACTTTCTATGGATTGGCACGTACTAGAAGAAATTTGCATCGTAACATTGAATCGCGGCGTGAACATAGTGATTTTAAATGCTTGTTTTCCTAAATAAGGATCCAAGTTTTGAAAATGTACCTTTAGGGTTCAATTTTTTTATTGTATACAATTCATTCGTGTTTATACTGAGTAAATCTTGTCGTCTGCGTTGAATTGTCCGCCCGCGATTAATTGACCGCTATGACTTGCCCGTGATGACTTTATCGCTATGACTTGCACCTAGGACTGACCCCTCTGACTTGACCAATATGAATTGTCCGTGATCAATTTCCGTCATTTCTATCACAAATACGGGAAACTGTAAAGACTTCTGCAAATAAATCTACAAGTTTCACGATGGTTTGTAGTAATATAGATGCTGGTTGCATCTAAATATTCGAATTTGGAAGATTCTAGACTATACCTTGATTAAAGTGCATCTTTATGATAATCAAGAGACTCGTTAGTTGCGTGCACGCATTGTTGAATCGGTTGCCCGGTGGCGGGTTCCCTGTATGCGGACACAGGCAACTCGCATTCGCAAAATTGTCGCTGCTGCTTGCCATCAGCGAGTGGCGAAGAGACGCCAATTTCTTACGCATTACTTTCAAGCTCGCTCGCGCCGACCGCATTGCTCCTATTTTACGACATGCTCTGAAGTTTTGCAATCGGCCATTCCGTTCGATTTCATTCGTTTCGGTTTCCTTCGAGCCGCTCGCTTTACTCATTGCATTTGCATTTTGCGCCCTGTGCTCGCGGACGTCGCATACGAAATGCAATCGCGCACAAAATACGAATGCGAACGCGATGTCATGTTGCCGAGGCAGTGCGGCGGGGAGGAGGATATTTTTAATTGGGTGTTTGTCAGATGTAAACATGTGGAATGTTTGATGCCGCGATGGTGGCTGGTGATTTGCATTTCCGCGATTTATTCCGTTGACGGAATGAATGATGATTGCTAGTGGGTTGGCAAAGTGCAGCACCTCGCGGCTTTTACGGATATGTGTAGGTGAAGAGACGCAATCGCAAGTAAAAGGCCGAACAGGTTTATTGCTTTCAGTCAAAGACAGTTACAAGTGATTGTTTTATATTGTTTTTGATATTTTTATTTCTATTGTGATACTGAATTTTTAAAATTTCGAACTTTGACTTGGTATACTCGTCATGTATTAACCGGAATACCATTAAAAATATCTAAAATGGGCATAGGTTGAGTTTCGAGGGTTAACGGATTAGTGACTACGAGGTAAAGGTTTATGAGGGGTAGAAGATGCATCAATAGAGTATAGCTAATGAATAATACGATTATCGATGAAGTGTGCAAATTGTTGTAGATGTTAAAGAGAGAAGTAGATGTTTCGGGAGTAAAAATGTGGCTGACTTTATTAAACATAATTCTTAAAACGAAAGTTTATCTTGATCTCGCACCGCGCACAATCATACCTCGAGGCGCCTGTCTAACTCACTCCTGCCGACAGGGTGCCTCTCTGCACATGCAGCTGGGCACGCATGTGCCGTTACGCTTGGCCGTGATAAGATGTTTTCCAGAGGCTCAAGGCGCCAAATGCTTCATGCATCCACTTAAACCTACTCCAAGAGCGTCTTGTGCCTCTATGTTCTCTTTATTAACTACTTGACAACTCAGGTTTTTCAGGAAAAACATGTGGTGCAGACTAAACATTTCAAAATTTCTTTCACGCCAGACTAAATATTGATAATTTGGCGACAAATATAAAAAAGGGCTCAAACTTGCCTCGCCGTTCCCAACAGCGTATTGGACAAGCGTGAAAATCCCCATAAATGGTGGTATACTCGAATATCCTCAAGTTTTTCTGCGAAGCCATGCAAGTAGCTACATGTTCTAGCACGTACCTTCTATGCGTGTACCTACCTCTGTTCCTTGATTCACGCGCTTGTTGCGAGGAAACTGAAGAGAAAGGATCGTGCCCACCGGATCATTATTGGTTGGCACAAAAACGTACGAAAAACTGCGCAAATAAAGCGAGCGTTTATAGTAAACTATGGACACGAGCGCCTGAAATTTGAATTTACAATCGCACGATTGCCATCGTGAATGCTCGCACCGATTGCAATGACTTATCACAAGTTGGTGAGTGACGTTTATGTGGAATATTATGGCTTAAATAGTTGGAAGAAATTAATCTTGTGTCATGTTCAATGGTTATCTTTAATAGAGTGTGGTAATAATGGTTTGGTTAACCTTTTACTTGGGCAACGCCTACGTATATTTGTTAGTGAAAACTTGGTTACTTTTCAAAATTTTAGTACAGCTTAGTCTTGATGGTTCCTCTGAAACATGTATTATCATGAGGAAAGAGACGCGAGATAAAAAACTTCATTTCATTAGAGTTGTGCAATATTACCATTGAACTTCAGTATATAAAGGCCATCAGTTGATTGCAAGTATTAGTGCTTTTATATGATACTTTCCTCGGAATATTTTTAAGTTTTGAGACTTGTTGGTTCCTCTGAAGCATGTGTTTCCCTTGTTAAGATCCCCCACAAATAATGACAGTATTGTACACCATTGCAGGTCGGTCTTATTCATACAATATTGCACATAGAAACGAATAGAAGCGATTTTATGCTGCATATCATTAAAATTGTGTGCAATATTACGAAATAATTTCAGTATATAAAGGCCTTCAATCGACTGAAAGTATTTTGCATGTTCCTCCGAAGCGTTTCATAGAACCTCTCAAATAATGGTATTTGCAAATTCGCGCTGCATTCGTGGCGGGCACGTTCCAACGCTGCACAGGAACTGTGCAAACTCGAATTCGATACGATCGTCACGACGCGACCTATTTATGATTAATGAGTGTTTGCGCGGATTTGCCCAGCTTCGATGCGACGCAAATGAAACGATTAGGCTCGGTTATTGTATATCAATTTACGCATTTGTTATCTGAATATACAGTAGAGTTGGTTGGTATGGTTGGACGTTTGTGTGTGTGCTGCGTGGTGCGTGGTGCATATGAGACATGCACTTGCATCACTTGCCTGTCAAAACATGTGCAAGTAATTTGCGCACAGCGGCTTTGTATTACAAGCATGTGCGTTTACAAATTGCACATCGTTCGGCATGCAAACATACGCTCAGCACGGTAATTAATCCCGGCGGTTTGGCTCGGATCTGCGAGTTATTTAGTCATAAAATGCTGCTAAATTGAATGGATGCGTGCAATCCACTGTGGTAGTTGATTTGTAACGGTGGGAAATGCGCAAAAATACGTTAAGTAATTCGATCGGTCGGTGGAATGGTTGTGCAATGCAAACAAACGCACGAGACAGGGTGTGTTTTCATGGCATGGGCGTGGAGTATATCGGTTTTAGTTTCATTTTTGCTTGATTTTCATCTTGATTGAAGATCGGATAACGTGTCCGGGTTTAACGAGGCCAAGGAAATGCCGATAGGAGTGATTTTCTCTTTTGTTGTGGTTTATCAGAAAATGTCTTACAAGTTTAATCTCATGTTAAGATTAAATTACGGTTAATTCAATATGTAAACTCATTTTCGTCTAACAAGGGAAGTGTCTGAAGCGAGCGCGATCGATTTTTACAAAAAAAAAATCAGTTATAAATGCCTCTTCGGCCCTCTGATTGTAATCTTGGGAATTTCACAGACCTCTGGTATTAACTTTCGAATTTCACATTTTCAGTCTTTACTACTTGTTTAGGTACGATACTGTGCCCTAGACCATCAATCTTAAGATCTCCAAGAATTTCAGTATATAAAAGCCTCTTTAGCTGACTGAAAGTATCAATACTCTCAAATAATTCAGCAGACCACTGATATGGGCCATCGAATTTCACATTTTCAGTTTTTACAACTTGTTTAGGCACGATACTGTGCCTAAAACCATCTTTCTTAAGATCACGCAAGAAGTTCAGTACATAAAGGCCGGTTTAGTCCACCCACTCCTGGTATGGGCCTTCAAATTTAACTTTTTTTTGTCCCCACTACTAACTATCGTTTCAAACAAACACTATCTATTTTTATTAAATCATTTTACTTTTGAAAGTTTGCATTCAGCAAAACATAAATAACAATATAGGCAACATACCTCTTTTATCAACTTGTAATTATAAATTGAACTGCCTAAATGCAATCACCTACAATCTTCGCTTATATAATGTCTTAATTGGTGGTTTGCTCAATTTAAGTAGAAGTCCATACTTACTGACTTTATTGAGGTATTTATACGGTAAACTTTGTAAACTTTTACTTTGTCGTTTGGCAGCGATGCCAATAATAAATTCGTGTGATGTTATAAGTACGCTGCGCCGAATGCGGAACGCTTTTTTTTCTTCAACTTTTGCTATCCAAGTCCAACTTATCTACATTTCATCTCTTGACCAGTACTTTTAAAAATGCTTTAAATTTACATTTGATGTGGAAATTTGAGTTTGGCGATTGCTATTTGTGTTTACAATTTCACAGCGGCGGATTAAATTATATCCACTTGCGCGCCTGTCTGCTGTGGATGCAAATAACACACAAACTCCGCAAAGCGTTAATAATGAAGTGATGCTGGCGATGTGATGCGCCTCTCTATAAATCTCCATAGCGGATGGTTAACTACATGCTGCTGCTGCTGCTGTTGGCGGATAATGGGAATATGTTTGCGGGTTGGTGCGCGTCTGATTTACGCTTGGGGGGCGGCAGTAGCGGCGAGTGCTGCGAGCCACGGCGGGCTGGCAGTGTAGACAGGCTGGCGGTCGTGGGCGGATTTTGGGTGTATGTAAAACGACCTGTTGCTCACACCTCTATACGAGTATATGCAAACAATTGCTCGGTATCTTGTTTACATTTGTTTTTGTTGGTTTATTTTAGTTCATTGAAGCGATTTTTTGGGGTGCAGAGTTTTTACGATAGTCTAATTGAATTCAATTCGTGTTTTTTTTTCATTTTGTTTTATGTTAGCATTTTTAGGATAGATTTATTGGCATACTTTATTATTAGGATGCTTTTATTCTCCTGAAGGTGTTGAGTAGATATAATACATCAATTCCTACCCCCACCACTTGAGTCACCTTTCTTTTCCTATTTGATTTCTGGTAAACACAGAAGGGCATACGATAAGTTTGTGACCACTATTTTTTTTTGCTAATTATTCAAAAAACTTTAATAGAAACAATTTCACTATGTGAAATTGTACTGCATGTACAAAAATTTTAATTAGAATCGAAGTTGGACAATGCGTGCATGTCCCTTCTCAGTCGCAACTATCGTTCTCTTCGTTAGCTGCACAAATTCTATGTGTTGCACTTAATGACTGAGTCGCGAGTGGAAAGGGTTAATATAAGTAGTATTCAGAAGATATAATAAGTCGATTCGTATCTCACTCCCTCCATAAAATCATTGTCCTTCGCTACTGTTAGTTGTTCTGTAGGATTTTGACTCTTCCATTTATTTCGCAGTTCTTGAGTTATTAGTTTTGAATAATTACCGATTTTAAAATCAGTACAATTGTAAATTACCAAAGCTAATTTCCACAATTTAATGTCTAAATATCCGTTTCTAATAAACTGACATCATTAGTAATTATAATTAAATCAGGCTTATTTCTACGATTCCAAGAAATATGCATACATTGCCATTACGCCTAATTAATGTTCAATTATTCATAAAGGATGTAGTTGTCACCTAGTTATAATTATTATATTATTTGCATAACTTCTGAAATTGAATTGTCAACATTGAAGTGACCTCGTGACCATTTTTTTGCAGAAATGAGTATTAACATGTCATATAGTAAGTAAGGGGGAAAATATTGTGTTTGTCGTCTTGTTAGAAGCTTATTTTTAAACGTTCTTCTTTTGACTGCGTTTTGTACTTTTCGCCGGCGACCGATGCGACAGTCGCCATAGACGAATTTGTGCAACTTGGCGGCACGCAACGTTCCACCAGCTCATTTCTCATTTGTATGGTGCAATAAATAGTTATGCGAACTTTCCAGTGCCGACGCACTGCGTCAAGTCGGTTATTTGGCGTGTGTTTTGTCTGGTGAAGGTCACCAACCATTGGAAAGTGGTGCAAGTTGAGGAATACCAATGCGAATCTGAATAAACCGGCAGTTGTGTGGCTGCTCTTGATTATTGTTCTTTTTTGATGACTTGCAAACGTCTAGTCGGAACACAAACGTCATAGGAAAAGTAAGTGTTTGTTAGGACAGTGTTTGCACATTACATATGTCGCGGTACTTTTGTTTGTCTGCATGCATGCATGCTTGACATCATATATTTTGTTGTTGGGAAAGAGTTTGTTTAAATTTTCTTTGTGTTTTTATCGACGCACATTTGTGATATTTGAATGAAATTTGCAATTTTTGAAAGCATTTATAACGAAAGTATTGATAAATTGACGTTAAAGGTTTCTAGAAGTAATATGATGGTTCTAAGATTACCCCCACCACATAACTGTTGTACGGACGGACTGTATGCTTCAAAAAATCGAACAGACAAAAGAATTTACTTTCAATTTCCAATTCAAGCTGTTTATTTTTTGAAACGTATTATGAAATAATTCATTACGGTTCGTTTCCTTATTATATATCTATTTTTCATTAAATTTCAATTAAATAAAGATCAGATAAGGCGATGCTAAATTGATTGCTTTGCTGATTGAATTTCACGCGATCACAATGGAAACCATTAATGGTGATGTCGATTTATACGCCGAATGGTTTACGTTTATCATTTTGAGTTATTAAAACGTTTTCGAAGACGGAGATTGGCACAACAATGCCGACATGTCAACACATCGTTGTGCAACAACGTTCCAATAAAATTTATAGGGTGAGCAATGAGTTAATGAGGTTCTGGCACCTATACGGTGTTATAATTTACAGCAATTGTCGCAATTGAGCTTAAAGTATTTACGGCATGCGTACTTGGGTGGAAGGCATGTGAAACACGAGGTTTCACACGTGTTTTCATAACATTTATGACTGTTATTAATTGTGTTTATTTTCTGGAAATTGTGTTGTATTTGAAAGAAATGTTAGTTTATATGTTAATTTGTTTGTTTACCTAGTTTGGTATTTCTTGACTAATTGCCAAGATGAAACGTGTATGCTTGAAAAATCAAAGCAAAAAAACTTTCAATATATGTACTATATGTGCAAAAATGTTTATGAAAATCTTAGACGGACAAGTCAGACACTCCCGTTGGTAAATTTTGTTAATACCTATTTTTATATAAAACCACAAAAAATGAAATTTAAGGATTCCATTAATCGGGGAGGGTCCCAGAAATTTGGCAGCACTAACTAGCAGAAAATTTAATTATCAATTTTTTTACCCAGCTTAAAATACACGACAATATTTGTAAAATAAATAGCAATGAAACAACAATATAAACCGCGAACGTGACATTCGCAACGCGACACACAATTACCTAATCTCTCTTTGCACTCCGATTGCAATTGGTGCACGCACAACTCGCTCTAGCCTGCTGCTGCTGCTGCTCCTGCTACAGCAGCAGCAATAATAACAAATCGACCAATCGTCATTACGGCACGCGCTTCCGCTCCCAACATTATTTACACACCCCCATTGGCGACATATACCCTCTATAAACTCGCACCGTGCCGGTGTCGATTAAACATTTGCAATTGCGATAATCCACGCCGTGCGACACGTATAAACATTTTACACTAGTACTCTCCGCAATTGCGCGGAATTATGACAATCCCTAACGCACATCTTTTGACACGAACACGCACGCTAATCCGCGTTTACGTTCTTGTAAAACGCAAAAAAGCGCAGAAAAGTAGCTTGATGGACTGCAGCGCACTCGCAGGGAAAAGTTGAAATCAATTTTCCTCGTTGCGCGGTGACGGCGTGAAACGTAACAGGTTTTCTTGTTTGGCGCGCTTCGTCGACCGACATAACGAGAAAATACGGAACGGAAAAAAGTTGGTGGAGACTGACATTGCATTGCGCCTTATGTTTAATTAAAATTTTAGCCTTGAACTTGGTGCAGAACTCGTTTTGCGAGTTTGTGTTTTTTCTTCTTTTTGGTTGTTCGGTATTTCAATCAGGAAGGAAGTAGGAAGTAAGTTTTATTAAACTTTTTGGACATTTACGTGTTTATTAAATTATTTTTTGTTTTGCTTTATGTTTTTTTCTTGCGTATATTTTTTGTGGATACAATGTCAAAATCGAGGTTTAATTTAATGAGAACCCAAATTAAACTAACTCAAAATAATTCTAATTCGTACTAAAATGTTCAGTGCGATTTTAATTTGGTCCTAAAAATACAGATATTGTAAAGTAACAATAATATATGGCTGAAAATTTTGTTGAAATGTCTAAAAATGATTGGTATCGATATTTATTGATATATAGTGAACAAAACTAAAGAAAGGCAGGTAAAAATTGATTTCAAAATTTGGAAACACTAGCAAATATCAATCCGATTTTACCAAACTTTGGCTTAATATTAACAAATCAATAGAATGTTAATAACATTCCGTTTCATTTTGCATGACAATTGGCTAGTAATGAAATCATTGCAAATCCAAAATCAATTAACAATTCCGTACCGTGTTTTGTCGTATTGTTTATGGTATTTATCAATATGCAACTAATTAATATCCGTCGAAAATGAGATAAAATTCGGTTTGACTACACGTTGGTTTAAGCTGATGCGCGATGCTGTGTGCTGATTATGATCGAATCATGATTTATTGCGGTGCGCAATGATGGACAAATCAATGCATACACAATGAGTGCATTTCATCGATGATCAGGCGGCCATAAAATAACGCGTAGCCTAGCTAGCGGCTTTGTAAAACCAAAGAATATTAATTATAGACTGCGGTTCGCAGATTAATGATGCTACTTTCTTCTGCAACGAGGCAAAAAACTCTTTGGTTGTCCGCTCTAGATTTGCTGGCGGTGCCGGTGTGCGTGTTGTGCGAGCAAATGATATAAATCGCAGATGGTTACTTAATATGGGATTAATGATGCATCATGATGAATATGGAAGAGTGGAATTGTCGGTTGATCATTTATATGCTCGCACGATTGAGAAAATGCTGTTTTTACGCGCAATGAATCTCTTTATGAGTTGCGTAATGATTGGTTGGAAATTGGTGGAATGAATGAACGTTGAGAGGAAAGTGATTTGATGAAATGCAGATTTATTTGTGAATTTTTCCCAGTTTTGTGTTAAAATTTGATATGATTGCGAAGATACAGATAAGGTTGGTTAGGAGGAGGCTTCAGTGGCTAACAATTAAAGACACATCAAGTCATACTATCAGAAATAATGTGATTGCAAATTAAATTATCCCCATTTAAGAAAATGGATCAATACAAAAATGTTAATAACTTTTTTAGCAGATGCTTTGATCAACTGATTTCTTCACATGTTGATTGTTGATTTCAAGACGAATTCAAATTTGTATTGTTCATCAAATTAGCTTATGAAAAACTATTTTTACTTAATTTTGAAAATATTCAGATGGAATTTATCGCAGTAAATCTTGTCCGAGTGATTAAGCATTCAATTTTCATAAGAATCGATGCGTTTTGAATTATAGTTCCCGGAGGAAAAAAGAAATCGTGAAAATCATGTATTTTTTGACTGATAAGTGATGTGCCCCTCAATTCAAGTCAACTTTATGTTTTTAAAAACTTAAAGCATTCAAAATAATTATTTATACCAACACATTCAGCATTCTAATAAAATTTACTCTTACAGTTATTTCAATCATTCACCAATTCACAAAAACACAGCTTTAATTAAAATAAAATGTGTTTGTCATTAAATTAATTAAACATAATGTGTGCTCGTAAACGTGGAAATAAACTAAATGGAGACTTTATGCACACAAAACGTCGAATTTCTACACTCATTTGTTTGAATGCATTTAATTTAATGTGCTTTTAATAGTGCGCGTTTTTACTGGTTTTGCTGCGTTTTGGTCGTCCCATATCTTATGACTATATTATTACATGTCATGCTTTTTTCCTGCTGCAAAAGACCGCTTGCCGCATCGCAAGTGCGCGCTTTATCGAGCAGGAAAGCAAAAGAAAGGCCATACGACTATACAGTGTGTATATTTCTGTGTCGCGTCTGCAATTTAGCGTTATACATCCGCGTGGTTCGGTTGTGGTTGCTTGTGCTCTTTGCGTCTACAAAATGCGGCTTTGGAAGAGGCTCCTCACTACAAGGCGGCGGCGGCATGCATATACGTGTATACCACCCGTGTGTACACGTAGGCAGATAGCGTAGCATCCGATTTCTTTCAAATTGCAATTTACAATTTCTCGCTCGTCGCACTTTCACCGAGTTTTGCTTTGATTTTTTCATGTTTTTATTGTTGTTTCTTAGGTCAATTTATAGTTATTACAATTATTGGGTGTTATAACATGATAGCACCCAACAATTCCTACAGTTTATCAATTTTGAAGTTTTGATGACAATTTAATGCATAATTAATAGGTGTGTACACTCTTGTATCTTTAATTTTGACCGAAAACGAAAAACGTTTTTGCAAATTTTATTAAATTTGCTTGAATATGACGTTGAGAATTTTGAAGAAAAACTGAAAAGTATATGTTTTTAAACTTAAAATTCATATTTCGCTAAAAAGAATCGACCATTTTTCGCTTAAAATTCAAACAAAGCTTGAAAATACATGTGGCGACAATCCATTGCCGCACAAGCAATATTAACATCAATAAACTAAATTTCAATCACCAACCTCATCAACAACGTAATCTGCACTTATTCAACATTCACCAGACTAAACACAGAAAATGCTGACACCTCAATACCGACACGGCGCAGCGAGATCGCGATCTCATGTTCCGCCAGTCGTTCACCTCCGCCTGCTGCCTCACAGGATTTCCATCATTTTCTATATCCTTCATTGCTATATCTTTTGTAGCATATATTGTGGTATAATAAAATGCCACATATATTGTTTCCAAAAAGCAATTGATGTCATAGTCTAGAGAATTTAATTATTTATAAAATGGGTGGATATTCAGGCAAATCGGTTGGGTAGAATTTTCTCAATCGTGTACGGAAAATCGAAAAACGATGTTGGGAAAAACGCGTCTAAATTTGGGTAAACATAATATACATAATATAATATACAAGTACATCTACTAGATTCAAAATTAAACAAAAAAGTTAACTGTAATCATAATAGAATGTCTTGTAGTCATCTCTTTCACAGACATTTTTTCGAGAATTATCTCAATTATGATACTTTCCCCCACGTGCTTTAATGTTTTCATGCAACCACTTTTCATCTTGATTTAATAGTTTAGCGGCGAACTATTAGCAATTAACTGTTTTGGTTGCAGACTGAGCATCATTGTAACTTTTATATTTGGGTATTTAATATTGTTTTGGCTATGATTGTAGAGACAAGTTTGGTTTTATCGTTTCCGCTATTTTCGTCTCATCTAACTGGGTGAATTTAATGATTTAATTATGCACAGTACGTTTCTTGCTTTGCGTATGCCTATGTACGGTAGACGACTGTAATTAGCGAAGCTTTCATTTTGACGTTTTTTGTGGGATTTTCCGAGATTTGACGCATTTCTAGAAGTGAAAAGCGAGTAACAGAGGTAGGATTTTATGACTTTATGGCTTTTATGCTAATTTTGCAGTGGAAAATTCTCATTAAGATGTTGATTTTATCAGTTTCTCTTCAAACGCAGTCCTATTAACAGAATATTTTTGAATACTTATATCTATAACTCGTATAAATTTTTATATCAAAGAGATGGACAATTGAGACACTCCCCTTGTCTATCATCACCTGCAACGCAGTTTCCTTTGGTCAGTAGTAAAGAACTTCGCTCCGAGCTTCACTCTTCGAAGGGAGACATAGGTTATTACTTGGAACGTGTAATTGCGCATAAGCGGCTTGTCTTAAAATTATTACTCCTAGATTTTTAAGGTCGCGGGACCCTATCTAAAGGGCTTTGGCGAGTTCACCAGCGAAATGAAAACGTGGAAAACACGAAAACTAGATTCGAGACACAGGAGAGGTTAAAAACGTACTTACTCGGTGCAATGCTGGATAAAACCTGACTTTATTTGTAAAAGTTCGGCACAAAAGCGTCAATATGACAGGCAATAGGGTAGGGGTTGCTGCGCATGCGCGGCTTAAGCGTGTGTCGGCACTACCAACCCCAGTATCACTTCGTACCAAAATCCCTAAAACCGCCGGTGGCAGAACGTTTCCTATAGTTTTTCTATTGCTAATTGTATTTATTGTCAATAACTTGCTACCAGTGCAACCCCTATTAATGACTGTTGCACTTTCGTATTTGTTGATTTTTTTGTTGTTTTTCTACGTAAAAACTATGCATCAAATGTTTGGAGATTCAAAGTTATTACCATTTTTTACATTAGCTCATGTTAATTTCAGTGATTTTCTCTAATACATATGTTTCCTTGTTTCAGGTCAGTGCAAACCAGTCACAAACTTTGATTTCCAACCCTCGCATGATATGCATTTATCGTAAGTTTATGTTTACCTTGTTTTACACCCCAATTAGAACTTTGCTAGCACCAGCGCCGGGGTGCAATTGAAAGCGAATTGCCCAAACTGATTAGCGTGGGAAAATCGTTGACTGGTTTTGATTATGGTTGTGCTAGCGCGCGCACGGACGAGATATGCAGCAATTTCGGTCGTAGCGTAATTTAATTTGCAAGAGCGCAAAAATCGATGCTTTGCTACAGAGATGTGTAATGTGTTTAGCAGCGAAGTATAACTTGCGAGATGCGTTTATTTGACGTGCGCGGTCTGTAAGAAATGACTGATAAATTTTGCCTTTGCGCTTACATGCTTTGCTGTGCTTTGCCGTTCGTTGTAAATGGCGAATCGCGCACGAAATTAGTTTGGAATTATTATGCCATGCGGAAATACATTTGTTTAATGCTTGATTAAGTTTGCGTTTCATGCCGGTTTTACAATTTCGCGTTATAGAGAATCAAATGTTATGTGGGGTTAAAATAATTGTCATGATCACCGTTATTATCGGTTACTATCGCTCGTAATCGATAATAATCGATTTCGATTATTTCTTGACATCCCTAGTTAGTCGGGTCAATGATGTTTTTTTTATCAGTGCGCATTGCGATTAAATAAAAAGTTATAAGATGCTAGGAGAAAGGGAGGGAGGGGGGGCTCGCTTTAATAAACGTACTGTCGAATATTCAACAAAGACATCTGTGAATATAAATCCTCCTCATTAGCTTTCCTTTAACATTAACTTTGATTTTTCGAAATATAAATGACTCAATTAATTATAGCCACTTTCTGTTGCATTACGATTCTTTAGATTGTTGATAATTTATCACCTTTTCTACATAATGAACTCATTCAAAGAACAACGAAAAAGGCATCCATTCTAATTATCTCTCTTGTAATTACAACACTCGTGCGTAATTATACACATCGCAAGCTCAATTTTGAGTAATTACTGCAGCGCGCGTCAGTCAATGCGAAAAGTTATTAAATTTATTAGTGCAATGCTGCCCTGGGATGCCGTATGAAGTAAGTCGTAATAAATTTACGTCGTAATATTCAGAGTAAAATTGGTTTTACTTTCATTTGAAGGCAGCGTGCGTGTGCGCGCAGCCAATTGTGCTTCGAAGTGAACGTTTCGTCGACGTTGCGGCTTTGAGAGCGTCCATTTATCGATATTATGTCTGGTCAACTTCTGATCAGATCGGAGGATGATATATGCCGTGATTTTCGTTTGGGGGGAAGACGTTTTAGCATTATATTAATTTAACTATTTCGATTTAACCGTTAGATGGCAGTTGAAGCATCGTTATTTTATAGTTTGTATCGAAATATCGTTGCCAAGACGTAAGTTATTTGCCGAAAGGAACAACCCAGGCGGGCTGTCGAAATAAAAACATTGAAATTTTCGAAAATATCTGCGTCTTTATAATTATAACAACTTTAACAACTTCAAAGTTGTTTGCCTATAGAAATTTAGTTTACCAAGAGAAATAGTCATTTCGTCACATGTGATTTAAATAGTAAACGTTATAAAACGTAATTTGAGGTTACTGAAAAGAGTTTCACGTAAAACTCAACGTGCAGGTGTTACTCAAATATTGCTCTACGATTACAAAATACCGAAAAGAAAGTCGATTTTTTTCCTGCATCGTGTTGAGGTCGTAAATTTGGTTAGTTTGGCAGCAACACGCGTTACTTCCGAATCCTCTGTATTGTATCCTCTGAACTTGTTGCGCTTTGAAGACTGAAATTCAATGCGGTAATAAAATTACTTTAATGATGATTAAGTAACGCAAATGTTTAGAAGTAGTTTAATTAGTAGTTTTATTAGAAGTAGTATTTAGGCAAGTTTAATTTACAATTGGTAGACTTGTCTACGAGTAGACAAACGGATGTTTGTAGTATTTTTTAAGTATTTTAATGACTGGATGGCTATTAATACTTCCACGTGGTCTATAATTTGGTAGTTATAATTATATCGGAAGATGTTTAATGTTATTATATTAATTAATGGGATTATGGCGGCGTGGCGGGGCAAATGGTAATGATGCATAGCGCCTGGTGTAAATTTGTTGGAGATTTTATAATTGACAGTCATGGTGATGAGCGGAGGTAGTTTAGTGTGGTTGTAAATTTGTTGTTTTTTTTATAGTAATATAATTAGAATTTTGAATTACTAGAGAATATCCAAAAGAGGAATAGTTAAAAGTTGAACAGAAAAATGTTGAAACTGTAATACGTAAATGATTTCAACACATTTAAATCAATATTGCTTTTAATTTAGTTTGCAACTTATTGATTGCAGTTTATTTATTTAGTTCAATTGCAGTTTATTTCTTCCAATTTTGCATAGTATGGAACACGATCATCTAGAAAGTTTGGAGATCATATAAATATCATATAATCGACTTAAGGCGTTAATATTTTAAAGACCCTGGTTATATTCATAAATGTACCGAGTTGTTTATTTTGATACCAAACTCAACGTATTATATCTTTATTTAACCCTTTCTCCTATCAGCACCGACCCGATGATTAATTTTTGACGAGTGCCTTAAAAAGTTTGTAATTTTCAATGCATCAGTCCCATAATAGGATATATGCACGCAATTATCTCCGAAACAAGAAAAGGGTGCCTCAAGTTGTCCCAACTAAAAATGTTGCAAAATCAGATAGGAATATGCTGATGTCAAAAAATGTAAGATCGAGTCGGTGCTGATAGGAAAAAAGGTTAAATAAAGATATAATATAATGAGTTTGGTATCGAAATAAACATGTCATTAAGGTGCTACATACGGCTAGTGGCTTTTTATATTAATTATTCAACCACATTTTTCTACCACATAGTGGTGTAAGGGAATAGTAACTTTCACCCGGCCCAATCCGGTCTCGCTACTGATGGTACGAGCACCGAGTTCCACAACGCGGCAAGCCGCCGCTAACCCTTTTTTTAATTAATTTATTATTATCAAAATTTATTTTCAAATCATTTGCTTGGATTCAATTATAAACATTCATCGTCGGGATATTGTATAACCCAAATGAAAGAATAACGCCACTCATGTTAACACCATGAGGTGGTAAGTCTTGTAATGCCTAAAAAACACCTGTTTGGAATGTTAATGATTTCCTGCTTGTTTAGCATTCAATCCGCAGAGAATTGCTATTCTTTTTGCACTTGTTTGTTTACAAATTACAGCAAGTCTTCTGCAACTTTCAGTTATTTAAATCAATTTGCGTTTTATTTGAAAGTGTTACAACCACTTCAAATCTAAAGCAATGTAATTGACTTCCAATTGCTTCTCTTACGCGTACGAATTACTCAAGTTCTAACAAGGGGAGTATCTCAATTGTCCGTTTCAGATTTTGATGAAAATTGATTTCTTTGGAGAGAGAAGTGGATTTTGCTGCAAAATAATTTATCAGTGAATTGATGATTTGTATAAATGGATACTTAATCAAATTATCAAATGCAATAATCGGTAGCGAAGTTCACATAAATTGAATTGAGTATGAGCACAATTTGTGCAAAGATAAATTATCTTCATTAACCTAATTTCTTTGCTACAAGTTTTTTCCAACATTTTTCCTTAGTTTATGCGTAATTATTGGTTGGTTTTCGGCGAAAGTTTTTCGTGTGGTAGATTTGCAGTGCTAACGCATTTACTGTCGCGGGTTACTGTCGCATCAGTGAGTGATGGATGCTTCCATACTTTATTTAAACTTGTTTACTTGAAGTTTTCGCGACGTCAGCGTCGCTCGCACATTTATCTCTCCTTTACGTTCGCGAAGTTTTCGGCGGTAAAGTGCTTCGCGGTCTGATCGCATTTGCAACACATGCCGGAGTGTTTTGCTGTTCGTGGTTCTCATCTGCATCTCCCGCGTAATTTCATTCATACTCGCCCGCACCGCACCGCACATACATTGTGGCACTATCTGCTTGCTGGCGCGCCAAACTCTCTTCCCATGCTATGTCAATAACGGTGGCGTAATACAGTAATCGGCCAACAAGCGCCACTTGGTTAGCACGCATCTTTCTTTCCTAATGTTTTTGTTTTCTGTGCGTTTTATCTACGTCAGACGAATAATTTGCTTAATGAGGAGCGTTCTTCGTAATGTGAGAAACGCACAGAGGACGACGGATTTTCTAACAATGTTTTATTTTCAAACAATGTGTATTGAAAGACGTATCTGTTGGTTTGTATTGTCGATGTTTTTGAGATTTTCTTGGAATATTGTTTAGCGTAGATAAATCGCAATAAAATTTTATTTTTATGCTGAAAAAGTTGGAAAATTTCAGTCGGTTCGTTAATAGAAAGGGTGCATGAAGGTTACTTTTATTTATATGAATATTATTAGTATTTTATGTCATCCGCAGGCCACTAAAAATGTAGAATTTGCTCCCGGGCGGTCATACACTCATGTTGCTCATCCCTGCTTTTTATCATTTCATTTATATTCAGCTGATTGAGAAATGTTTTAAACGAATTGTCTATACGTACATCGAAATATTGTTTGTAAATCGAGTCGTTATTGCGGTGAATAAGTCGTTTCTTATTCGCTTTATTACTATATTATTTTTGAAATGTATTTCTAAAGACAACTCAATGTTCAAGACGCTTTTAATTATCTTATTCTTGATTATACACCTAATTGACACGCACAGAACAAGTCCCGTGGTTAATAAAGTATAAAGAAAAAAACTTTTGTTTAGTAATAATGACAATTTCTCACACTTGACGTGTAAACTTCCAATCGTTTAAATAAGGAGTGAGCAACCTTTGCTGTGTAAATTTCCTGATGTGTGGCTAAATATTATTTATAGGATTCTATAACATTCTACAAGATTAGTTATAATTGAAAGCTTGGGCTGGTGGTGGCGGGGGGGTGGCTCTGCTAAAAGTTTTGACGATGGCAAATAGGAAATTTGCATACTGTAATTAATTTACTTAGCGCGGTATTTCTACGCGAGCGGGCACCTAAAGTTTACATCTCTTACTTACATAACTCAATTTATTCGCCCAACATTCGATCAGATGTGGTTGTAATTTCATTAGGGATATTAATATTGGAAAGTTGTAAATGTAAAGAGTGGAGACGTTATTTTAGTTGGTGTGAAATTTACGTCACACACACAATCTATTTATTAATAGACCTTGTAAATCATGGAGAATATTTACAGTTATTTGCAATTGTTTTAATTTGCACCCAAGCCAAGCGCATTTGCGTAAGCAAAAGCCAAGAATTCTTATACGTTAAACGGTTTGACACTCTAACCTACTCTGTGCAGCACCGCGGAAAGGTGTCACCTTCTCCCGTGGCAGATGCAATTCGTATGATTAGAAATTGATGCTTTGTAGAACCTTCTTTGTTTCGACGGCTATCGATGAGCAACGACAGACACGGCATGTACGAGTGAGTGTATTTACTAGTAGTGTATGTCAATACACTACTAAGTTTTGCATATATCCTGCCAGGCAGGGCTGCATTGAGGCGAAATCGATGAATATGAAATTGTGTGGCGATATCATTGTAAATTACATGTGCGCCAGTGGGTTAACACATGTTGTATTACGCGCATAGATAAATAACTACGCGACTTGAGGACAGAGAGGCCAGTTGGACGCTGTCCGGCGATCGTTTTGAATATGCACGCCGGAGACGTGACGGGCATTTGTAAATTTACTCACTCGCGGATATTTCGCGTATTCATATGTCGGCTACCCCTGGCAGGTAGGCAGGCGGGCGACAATCCGCTGGTCAGATGGATAGATTTGCGAGATGCACGTTGCACACACACACACGCAATCTGCGCGAACGTCCGAATAGTAATTTGCATAAAATCGTATTCAAATGCATGTAATTTACATTAATTTACAAGAAAGAGTTGTTTCAAATAATGCTCTAGTTTTCTCGTGATGAAATTTGCTGTTGTTTAGGATTTATTGCAATGTCACATAATTAGCTAGATTTTGTTTTTTTAATTAAAATTGGCACACTTTTAAAAATTAGGGTTCTTAAAACTGGTACAAAATTATAACAAATAGTAAATAAATTATAACTTTATATGAAAAAGACCAACATCAGATACACACTTGTCTCTCCACTCTATGTATATTTAGGTGGGGGTGGTGTCCGTTTTCCCGAAACTATTGCACCGCAATAAAGCCGAATTGCCCTAATACACTATTTATTTAACAATAAAAGTGTCGTCAATGAT
>WSZQ02000016.1:122080-135924 GCA_019419845.2 Weissflogia rhopalogaster
TTTTTCTTTTAACTTATAAAACTAAAATTATCATTAGCCTTAGATATTAACCATATAAAGAAAAATTGAAATCTATGAGAATAACAGTTAACTAGACCTAATTATGCAATTAATTCATAATTTATTACATTTTCTCTCGAGTACTAACGAGAATATAATGCTCCAATACTCTTATTGATAAATAATATAAAAATAACGATAATGAAAAAATGTAATCGTTGTAAAATTACAGTATTTTCACAGACGAATTGATTTTGCGCTTGTTATAATATTCGTACGTTGTTAAACTACGCAAGCGCAACTGAATCGGTCGTTAAATCACTGATTGCAATACAATTGGGCAATGACAGCACAGTATGTTAATGTTATACATTCACATGCTGTGTTCTTGCATGCTACTCTGATTTACAACGGTTTTTTTTTAATTAATTTTTATTTTTCGAGTTATAAAGTTTAACTGTAGAGTGTAACAGCTTGAATGCGTGTGATTTACTGCTAGACAGTCAGATTTTTGTGCAATTTTTAATTAAGCACTTGGAAAATAAAGTTTTTTTTCGAGTTGGTAGTACTTACTAAGTGAGAAAACAATCAAAATAGCTGCAGATGCTGATGGTAATCTACCGGAACGACGCATCGTGTTTGTTTTCGAGTCTTATCACAAATTGTAGGGAAATTTAAGCAATAGCACTGTAATTGGGTTCAAGACCATCGAAAGATGTCCTCCACCTCTGAGATAATCACTTGTTTTAACGTTTTTCAGTCGGTTTTAAGCGTTTCTTAGTTTGCTTTAAACGTTTTTCAGGTTTCTTAAACTTTTTTTAGGTTTTCAAAACTTTTTTAAGTTTTTAAAACTTTTCTATGTTTTTTAGAAAACACATTTTGTGATGAAAAGTAATTTAAAATTGCTGTGATTAGCGTCATTTACATTTTGTTAAAAGTCGATTGGTACGATTAGTGTATAGCCGGCGGTTGCTGTTTTCAAGACTTGAAGAGACTTGAAAAGTTGTAAGGCGCACGTTCGTAAACGGGGGCAGGCGGTAAACTGCTGAGCACGTTGTGCATGCGCACACTGTGGCCGCAGATGGTCGCGAGATTGAAAGTGCTTTCGGTGTCCTCCTGCCGGCATTGCCATTTGCCCCTGCCATCCACTTCTTCTTTCATTGTGTCGTTTTGTGTTTGGTTTGAAAGCACTGTAGCACTGTACAAGTAGCTATACTCGAAGTGGCTATGGTATATTGTCAAAACGGTTTAGTAGGGGGAGTATGGTCCTGCTTCAGAGATTCGCAGTTTATAATTATTATAAGAATGATACCCTACTGTCACTGATACTTACTACAACAATACCAAGGCAATAATTGGCGGTTTTTTCAAGTGTCTTTTGTTCAAGGGCTTATTTATATAAAATCGTAGTTGACACTTTCTAAATGCTTGCCGACCATTGCCCTAATCGATGGAGTGTTCGGATATAGGTAATTTGCTTGAATGCATTTTCCTTAAGAACCGTCAATTCATCGCGTGCAGTTTGTATCGCATGCGAGAGGTCAATTAATCGCAAGCGGTCAATTCATATGTTTATGCTTTCGAGATTTAATCTGCGGGAAAATGTATTCCGACTACCGAAGAGTCCAACTATCTAGTTGACAACTTTTTCTGAAACAAATTTGATCAACACTGCTTGTGGCAACCTGTGTTGTTCAAAATATCGAAAATTTCAACTTCAGTTTCGATGAAATACAACAAAAAATCTGCAATTTTCATAATTCTTTACTGAGCTGTAGCAATACTTTTCATATAAACCATTTTTTATGAAATTTATTCAAAGCAAAATTGATGTATACACGTGAGTAATCAATCCATTTTAATGTTTTATGAAACAAAAAAGAGTAGTACAATTTGCCATGCTTTGGAATTGTATTTTCACGCAGAGCTTAACGGTTCACTTATTACATTAAACACAAATAAACAAATTTGGCGAATCTGTTGCAATGACCGTCGTCGCTGCTGTTGCATCGCCACAAAGTAAATTTGGCGTTTATCCAATTTGCGCGTAAATTTCCGATTCACTAATATATCAGCAAGCCTGTGAGTGTGTGACCAGTGCATATCTGCCAAAATGCATAGCTGCAAAAAAAGTTTAACAATTCAATTATTCTCGAAATTGTACAAACGCACTTTGTACATTTTGTGCAAATGTACGTGTTAATTTATAATTACTTTAATGTTGGACGTAGACTGAATGGTATGAGAAAAATACGAATATCTTAAATATATTTTTGGATTATTGAGATGCTTTTGCGCAGTTCGTTTAGTGGTGTTTGGACAATGCGGTTCGTTTAGCGGGGTTTGCTTAAGACGGTTCGTATAGAACAGTTTGTTTTGCAAGCGATAGGTCAATTCGTCGCGGTAGGTCAATTCATCGCTGGGATCAATTAATCCCGATTAAACGAAATGTTTTCCTGAAAAAGCAGTGAACATTCGCATAACTATTAGGTTTTTATTCTTTCGGATTTGCCCCTAATAAGCGTCTGTCCCGATTAAGTGAAGTTTAATCCTATACTTTTTATAATTTATCATGATATCGATGTATTAAGTGTTATGAGATTGAGAGAAGAGTAAATGTTTAGAAAGTTTGTAATCTCACCGAGATTATCAATCTTTATTTTCCTATCACTAAAAGCACGTCAATAAACTATACATTAGCGAATGAAACTGACAAATATGGATAGATGAAGGTAAAACGTGAAAGGTAAATATATTTTTAATTATTGTTTCGCATTTATCGACTGAAAGGAAGTAGTTTCTAAAGAAAATGCATTATAAAAATGTGTTGAATATGTAATAATAATTGTAGAATTTTACAAAAACCCAATTTTATATTTACCCGATTTGAGATGACTGTGAAAACATTTTTGTGGCTTTGGAGCTCTACAAATTGTTATAAATTGTTTGGAAATCACTAAATCGTAGCAATTCGTCTTTGTATTCCAGCAATGTCAATCGAACGTTCTTTTTCCTTGCAAGGCCGTCGCGTATGTTCGCTTGCAAATCTTGATTGCAAAAGCGCGAAGAATGAACGACTCGTTCCTTATAAAATGTATGCCAACTGGAAGTAGCGTAGCGTACACGTTAATTGCTTCCTTTTTGATGGGTGTTTCACGTTTTATTTTGCCCGATTTGTCGTTGATTTGCAATTTACAATATACAATTGCTGCAATTATACATCGAGAGGATGTTATGGTGGTCTTGACTTGGGCAATTTTGTCAATTTTTCAATGTGAGTTGTTCTTTTGGGTACAGGAAATATAATTTTCGTACGCTAAATTTGGAAATTGGAGAGAAAACCTTCAGTTTTCGAAAGTTTAAAGAAGAAAAAAATAAAATATCCCGAGTTAATTTATTATAAAAGAACTTAATGGAAATAGTAATCAATTTTATGGGCAATAATGATCATAATGTTTGACAAGTTCGTAACGAATCGTAGATATTCATTAATAACATATGTGAAGGTGAAAATATTAATTATAAAAAGTTGTCGAAGTCAGTCTTTAATTATTTATTGTTCATTTTATTCAATTAGCGATAAGAAATTTTTTTTTAAATCTTACTTTCTCTCTTGGCGTTATTGTTAAGAGGTATAATATATAATATAAGCTTAATATATAAGCTTAATCATTTCATCGCAAGCAGTCAATTTATCGCGGGCGGTTAATTTTGGTTTGTTTATCGGCGAAACGCTTCAAAATCGCTGGGACACGTTTGATGTCTAAATTATCCGCCTTGAATTTATACGAAAATTTTTGTACGTATATATTTTTAAACCCAGGTTGCTTTTTGTATAGGAAATTTCACGGGGAGGAGCAACTTTTCTTCCGTTGAAGACGGGTTATCCTTAAATTAATACAATATATCAATAAAATGTAAAAATCGAGAAAAACGAAATTTCGAGTTTCTATAAACGGGTGGGTGCCCCCTCTATAAAATAGACAGGATTACTACGTATATTTCAAATTTCCCATATCACTGTGTTATAATCTTGTAATCAACTGCATAAGCGTACTTACTCTTTTTTCGGACATTCTTTTCGAGTTTCTTAGATTCATCTTTTTTTCTGTTTCAAATGAAGTCATACATGCACTAGTGACGACAATTTGTTTCTGAGTTGATTAATTTCGTTTAGAATCTAAATAAACGTTTAACCATCCAAAAAACAAGATGTGACAAGTTTCGTGCATTCATTAAAAATGTCTCGCAGTTAATCAAGAAATATTCCAGCAAATTAAACCGGTAAATACCGAAGAAACTATAAAAACGATGATCAACATCATAAAAGTGAAACCTCCCAATATAGCTAAAAAGTAAAAGATTTAAAGACACCGTTAAGTAAGAAAACTAACGAAAGTTATTTTCTTCCACTTAGTAACTTGATATTTTAACTACTAATTAATCTAATTGTAAAATAAAGATTTATAAATGACGCCAGATGCAATTAGCCTAGTCGTTTGCATTTGATTTACACTTATGCTCATTGACCTAGAAAAATTTGCATTCGTATTTTCTCACAAACACATTGATCGCATCCGAGGAAATACGAGTTTAACTTATTTTGTCGTTTGTACTTTGTGGTCTTTCAATTAACTGAATTAATTAAATATTTTTTTTTTATTATCCGGTTGTTGGATATGTTGTGATGTTAACGACAGTGACACTACTTTGCGACGCATTTTTTTTGCGGGTGAAACTCGTTTTTTGTCAGCGACATATGGTTCACGGTCATTCCGACTGCCGTGCTGCCATTTTCGGCGAATTTTAATCGCACATGGTAACCGCACACACGCTGCTGCCGTGGGCTTTCTTTGGCGGAAGAGACAAGTCAAACTGGTAACACTTCAGCGTTTATTGATAGCAGAAAGTTTTCGCGAGTGTTGAACAGTTGGAAGTAGTTGACAGTCATTGAAATTGTGGATTAACTTTTAACCTCTTTTTAGCGTAGAGGATTTTTTTCTTAAATTTATTTGACAAATGAAAAATCTTCATGTGTTCATCAATTTAATTTCAGTTCAAATTTTGATCAACTTCCTGTAGGGAAAATCAGGATACTCCCCGTGTCAGATTGAGAGCTGCAGTCTTACAAGGGGAGTGACGGACAGTCTGTCAGTGAATTGATTTTTTTTGTCGAATTATGTTTCGTTCACGTTACCATAACACAATCAGATAATAAACTACACATTGATATAATTTATGCGTCCATACGACACATTCATATTACATATTCGCATTCATTCCGCAAATTCCCACAAATTGCAAAACAAGAATGAACGCAAAAGAAAACAGACTTATGATGGGAAATGTTTGATTGCCAACGTTGTATTGGCGAAGTGGCGAACCGAAGTTAGCAGTTAGGTAACTTTGATCACAGCTTGTTAATCAGCGATCCAATCTGGTAAGCGTTTTTTATTCGCCCGCTTCATTTATTGTATATATCTTTATGTCTTTCGATCATTACACTTCATTTTCTTTCGCAGTGGAACGCATATTGCAACAGTTGGTGGCTGGCATTCTTAACCGCAATGCGTTATGAATTTTATTGCTTTCAATTTCTAAACCAAACACTGTATAGCCACTGAAATGATTCGATTGTATTTTTATATTTATTATATCATACGTCATTATTTCGATCAATAGCTATTGCACAAATTGACAAATACGTAAAGTGTACGATAAACAATTAATTCGTGGCTGCTGCTTCCGGGTGAGTTGTTGGGTGGATAAAAAAAGAAATCACAACGGAAAAGCGCTTATAAAAAATAAAAGCAGGCCACGCAATGTGTTTGACGCGTTTGTAATTATTTTTGAAGTAAAGGCGATGCTGAGATGGATTGATGTGAAGTTGGCGGATTTTGTCAGGCTAATATTTAAGTGGCTTTTATGGGATAATGGAAAATTTGGCGACAGTTTGCTGGAATAAGGTACATTTTGCCGAAAATTCAATTTACTCAAATGAAAAATGCGTCAGAGTAATCAAAACTAGCAAAAAATGAAAATTAATACTGGAGATAAACACTTTATCGATGTTTTACAATTTTGTTTATTTAGTACAATTGTAAAACATCGATAAAGTGTTTATCTTCAGTGCTAATTTTTAAATCTTCAGGCATATACTTGAAGATTGAGTATATACCTGAAGATGGATGCCTTGCATCCGAAATGCGCATCGCAATTTACAACCAATTCGTGTGGATGCGGGTCCTCAAATTCTCTTCGATACAATATTGTTTGAAGCATATTTATTTTGGATATCTGAAGTGCTACAATTGAGACAGTTACACTGGAAGTTGCAACACGCAGATAAAATAGTTTGAAGGAAAGCACTGTGCAATTATATATTTTAATGACCCAATTTGTGAAGCTGAAGGGGTGACAGTAAAATTTAGAATAAATTAGCAATAAATTCAGTTCATATTATCCGGTAATTATGCGATGCTACTGCATTCATTTTACATTGTTCGTTTCGTTCCACATATTTCCAATTTGCAATAGTATTGCATAATAACGTATGAATAACAACATTAATCTATTCAAATTTATTCTAAAACAAAAACAGTTAATGGTACACACTCATTGGACAGTGGCACACAGTAATAAACGTTGCTAAAAATGTGGATATGAAGTAATAAAATGATTCATGAAAAAGTGTGTCCACTTAAATCATATGTCACATGAACTTACACAATTATTAACCTTAAGCAAAGACAAGTAATAACTACCGTCACCAGATACTTGCCAGTTGATACTCTATAGTCTATTAGGAGTTGCTGATTGTAAGAAATGATTATCCGTTAGTTGCACGCTTTTTTTACCGGCTGCAGTCATTTTACTAGCGAACACTATAATTTCCACGCACACAAACATTTGCATTCACAATCACAATATGCAACTTTATACCGGCGTGTAACATTCACTTGCTAATTGGTGCGCTGCGGGGAACAACCAACATCGAATAAGAAACAACAATTGCGGATGAAAATAGTTTGCAGTAATAAATTAATTATTGCAATTTATGACTTTTTGACATTTGTTGCTTCGGTGGATAGATACACATACGCGGTTACACGCGCGAATGCCCGTCTCAAGTATTACTACGATTTGTCACAATTGAATGATTTTATTAGCCCGTGCGATGTGTTTTAGTATTGCAATTTTATGTATATAGTTTAAAAGACGATCAATGAACAACGTAATACTTTCTCCGTTTGTTGTTCACACTTTTGTGTAAACGTTTTTTGTTTTTCTTCGTTTCATGGCGGTTTCAATTGTTGATTCATGCACAATTTGTTAGTGAATGCGAATTTAAATGCTTCCAGAGGTGCTAATAAGTTTGTTACGGCTTAGAAGGACGCATTGTGTGAGGTAACTAAAATGGCATGTGTTCACATACGTGTAGTAAATGGTCGTTAAATGTTCTAATCAGGGAAAGAAATGTGTGACAATGTCTGTAAGACAATGTTTGGGAACAAAATTCTTTTAGGAATTTCTTATATTTTGTTACAATTTTTTTTTTCTATTGGAGGAATATTTTCGCGTTTTTTTTAAGTTAATATATTTGCTGAGGTTTCAAGTAATTTCATGAACAAATACAAATACACACACGCACACGCCTACACGCACTCACACACATACACACACATTCGTACATTTACCTATACACAGGAGACAAATTAGATTTACAAAAAAAATTGTAATTGCATTAACAACAAGTCACGCTCAACATGAATTATTAAGTGCTTTTACTCGTTACTTTGAGTGTGTTTCCTTACGCTAATCATTAGAATGCAAGGTCGCACAAGTTACTCAGCACATTTACTTGCTTTACTTCACTCTGAATTAGTGCAGCGCAGCGGCAAAGTAGTTTTGTTTTGCTCAAGCGGCATGCACAAATTAACTGACCTTAAGTAGCAATTGTAGGTGTCTTTGCAAGTTTGTATGGGTTTACTATTACTATGTAGGTGTTGTAGTAGTTCGTCGTTGTTTTGCTTTCTTCTGGTTGTTTTTCAAAGGCCGGATTAGTAAGAATCGCTGTTTTTTTCTTTCTCTAGTTTGCATTCGAATTCAGTGCGGTAAATGTGTGGAAATCACCTACACGACGAGAAATGCGCGGCGATGAAAGTGTAACGCGCTTTTCTCAAGCCTACTATGCTCATAGTAGGCAGGACATGAGTTAATGCGGTTAATGTTATTGTGTGGATAATTCTCTTCTTTATGACTTCATAGTTTTCTTTATAAATTCATGATGCCTATAGCCCACAGGCGTACGTACGTACAATCTCGTTTAATGTGCGCTAGTATTTGCGAGCCGAGTGGCTAATAAAAGCTTTGTAATCGTCAACAAGGAAAAGCTGCAAAATTGATTGCAAATCAATTGTGATGAAATCTTTGTAATATGGCGTACGGACTATTTGTAATGTCTACAACTTCTTTTCTCAATGAAAATGTGTTTTTCTTACACACGCTTGCATAATCGACAATTACTTTTTCAATCAGCATTTCAGCATTGCATTCGCGTTGTGCCTGTGTTTGAATCAATTGCACAAAACAGGGAATTAGTGGAGACGTTGAGGTTCATTAGTTGCGGTCACGATTATTCCGAAGTGGTGCGGCGGCGTCCTAAAGTTTTGCGGCAAACTTTGGCGGTTCGCGAACAATGCAGGCGCGTTTAGCCATCAAAACAGTTGCAGTGCAATTAAACCGAGATATTATGCACAAAGTTTACTCGACTTGACTTGCACCTACAGAAAATGCAAAGGCTTTCTGCTCTTCACGTTTTGCGTGTTTTAAAGTTACATGTTGATTTTGAATTTTTGAAACTAGCTTTATTTCCTAGAAAATATACTTATAAGAAATACCATAACCTCACAAAGTTCCTTTCTATGCTCTAGCTTTTTTTAGTGATTTAGTGACTCATATATACACACACACACACACACACACAGCCCTAATGTCACCATCAGTCAATCTGTCTGTTCTATGCGTGCTTTTATTTGATATTTTGGAAATCTTTTCATATTATTTCCTCTCCTCCATAGTTTGACAGTTGTGTCACGGATGGTTACGAGTTAATTAGTTATTCATCAGTCCGTCGTGGGACTGGGACGAGACTTATTAAAATATTAAATGCAAAGCTTGCATAAATTAGAAGGTAAAATTGGTCGTTTCCTCTGCCTGCATGCTTCAAAACCAGGTTTTCGCATTACTTTGGATGTTGCAAGAGAATACCAAGTACATGTATAGTCGAAGGTAATTTAAAGTAGAAGTGTTTAATTTATTTATAATTGTCTGCCGAAATTGGTACGGTTTCTTCCTAATTACAGTGAGTAGATTTCTAGACTTTTATACAATTGCTTCTTTTGTTTCTTGATTTCTATGTTACTGCAATTAGATTTGTTTTTATTTTGCCGGTACAGATTTAAAATTTAATATAAGAGTGTTTTTTCTACTCCTGTTGAATAATGTATAAGTTATGATCTACACAACCTACGGCTGATCATAACAGCACTGATAGATGATGTGGTTCTAGACAAACAAGCAATATAATGGGTTTATAGTAGAAAAAGTATAGTGTACAACTCGCATGAAATGCTCATTGTTCATCCGTATGAATTGTAGCAATCGCCTTCGGCACGTGGCACAACTTTCCTTACTCGTAAATAATGATTGGCATTACATGCTCTTTGTACTATATACTAGTATGCGTATCTCCAACATAATTGATACCGCACTGGAGGATGCAGTGAATGTCGGCAGAAATCCGGTCGGGAGCATAATCATTTTCTAGGATTTTGTAGAATACAAACTCGCTGGGCTTGTTAACCAGATTACTAAAGTTATAAATTCTAAGAAAAGTCATGGAATTTGACTAATGAAATCTAAAAATTGAACCTATTTCAGTATAAAACAAAGAAAAATCTGTCTTCTTTGTGTCATTTTCAATATTACTGAAACATCTATTGTCGGTAGAAATATGTCTACTGGTGGGGGCATTATCACTTTTGAAAAATTTGTAGGAAATAAACTCGCTTGGCTTGTTAAAGAGACTACTAGACATATAAATTCTAAGAAAATTCACCGAATTTGTCTAATAAAATCTAAAAACAAGTTGATTTTCATTATAAAAAAACTGAAATCTGTCTTTGTGACATTTTCATTAGTACAGAAACATCTATTGTCGGTAGAAATATTTCTACCGGTTCGGGGGCATTATCATTTTCGAAGATTTTGTAGAAAATTAACTCGTTTGGCTTGTTAACCAGACTACTGAAGTTGTAAATTCTAAAAAGAAATCGCAGAATTTGGCTAATAAAATCTAAAAAATCAACTTATTTCAGTACAACACAAAGAAACATCTATCTTTGTTTCAATTTCAATAGGAATGAAACATCTAGTACGGTAGCAAATATAATTAGCAGGCAGACATTAGTACGAAAGACTAATTTCGCAGTTTCACTGTCTAACATTCAAATATTGTAACAAATTCGCGCCGCTCCGCGTTCAAAATCAATTGAAAAGTGTTTCTCTTTGATTTGGGTTAAGATGAGTGCGCGCTTGCCATTGACATTACCGGCGTTTGTTTCCGATCTTCATATTGTTCTACCTACTACCGCATATTTCTTCTCTACAACGATCATCTCGTTGCACGATGGTGCAGGCAGCGAGATGAAACAATACGCACGTTGGCGTCGGAGAGACGAATGTGAAGATTTACAGAGTATGTCTCACGACTCGACAAACTTTTCTCCGTTTGTTTAACTCTGTCAATTAATGTGCGAATTGCTGGGTAGAACTAGCTCGAGGATAGATGGCTAGGTAGCATCTATCCTGCTGCACTTCTTTGTGCGGCTCTGCAGGAAAGCGTAACAAGTTTGTGCGTCAAGTGTGAGTTTCCAGCTTGGCGGGCGAGAGTTTTAATTATAAATTTGATTATAAATTGGTTGGATATGGTGGAGGTTAACGTTAACGCAAGCGAGTTACATTCAGATTTCGGATTGTTCCGCGATTTGTATGCGTTCATTATACGAAGATTTATTGTGGGCTTTTGAATATCATTTAAAGTTGCTGGCAAATGCGGATAATTATAATTTATAAGATTTGAAAGGTAATTTGTGAGATTATTTGTTGTTTTCATTTTGACTTTTGTTTAAAGTAGTTTTTTCACATTAAAAACTCAATCGCATTTTTGTATTTCTCACGATCTTAATTTTGACCAATAACGGAATATCAAAACGTTTTTGCAAAGTTTATAATATTTCCTTGAATATGACGTCAAGCATTTCCAAGAAAAAAAAATTAAATTTCATGTTTTTATGCACTTTGATATTTGTACTTTCATTTTTTTCACAAGAAAAGACTTAAAATAATACAAAATATATGCTATATATTTGCTGTATATTTTTTTTAATAAACAATTGACGTCATATTGTAGGAAATTTAATTATCTACAAAATAAGCTTTTAATCGGCCGAATGTGTTCAGTGGAATTTTCTCAATCGTATGCGCAACGTTGAAAACCTCGTGTAAAGTTAGATTATAGACATTAGAATGCCGTACGTTTTTTTTTTAATAATGATGAAATAATTTTTACATTTTATAAGCTATAACTTCGTAAATACTACAGTTATCAACTTGAAATTTTCTCTAGAATTTTATTTAATAGTTTAGCTATTGATTGAGACAATTTCGAAAAGGTTATGACTTTATAAATGAGGTTCACTCCTCCTCAACGTAGCTGGTTATCATTCTCATATTTATATTATTGGTGATTTTTCATTGTCTTTATTATTTTTTCAAGTTGTTAATAATGAATAAAAATATTTGTAAGACTTTAATTTCTAGACCTTGGAATGTCTAATAGATAATACTCTAAATGCCAAAATAGTTAATCGTTCAATACTATGATAATTATATGATTAGAGTATTAAGTTACAGATGAAATATGTTTATTTTCGTTTTAAACACATCATTAATATGTGAATGTTTGATTAGCTTCTTTTAGTAGCTTTTTTTTGTTGGTAGCATCTGTTGGAGGACCTGTTTTGAACAGTATACTTAGTTTACTTTCGTTGTGGTTTGTAAACTTTCTTCGTAACTACTCTCGGAGCATGTAAATCGTGGCGATAGAGAGAAAGAAAGTGATGCCAAAAATTTCCGAAACGATGAGTCGTTTCGCCAATGCGGGCGGAGACTAGCCGATGCATTGTTGCGAATGAGATTTTGCAACATTTTGTCTATAGGAATTTGGTTTGTGTTTTTTTGAAAGTGTTATGAGTTTTTGAATTTTGTTCGATGATTAAGAGGCGAGCGCGTAAAAAAATATGGTTCGTTTTCAATGTAGGTGTAAATTCAGGTAGAAATTATTAAACGCCTAATTTCAATCAAACCACCCTTTTGAGACCGCGATAACCGAACCGCGCAAATCAAACCTACATAACCGCGTTAATTAAGCCGCGATAAGCGAACCGCCTTAATCAAACAACGCAAACCAAATCGCACAATGCAAACCGAGCTAATTAAAAACGCACCCCGCAAATCGAACCGCGATAAAAAAAAGTGCACTTTTGAAGAAAGAAAAAACATACTTTGTTCTGTGCGCCTTTCGCCATTATTGGCTCTGAGGACCTAAATAAATGAAGATTCATCAGATTAAGTTCATTTTCATAATTTTCCTCCTTTCGTTTGAATTCGAAAATCTAGAATGCAACCTTTTATGACTTTCACAATGAATTTCTTGGATTTTTTTTCTCAATGTCTCACCTGGAATTGTACGAAATTTATTTCGCAAAATGCTCCCAAATGAATTCTGACAATTCGATGAAAACGATACGAAATAATCATAATCTGTAAGATGCAGATTTAAAATAATGACTATTTACTTTAAATTTGTAGACGTTTAGTTTCCCACATTAAAAACTAATTTTCCGCAAAATTTCTTTAAAACCCATCACTAATTTTTTATATATAGTTTACAACTAAGAAGGTGTGAAATAAAACTGTAATTATACCACTCGTAAAGTCGTTAACGTTGTTTACATTCCAAATACCTGACAATTATGTCAGCAAATAATCTATTGCCATCGGGCAGATTGGGAATTATGCAAATAATCGTGCTGAAAATTGCCTAAAAAATGAATGTTTGTGAACGTTTATAAATTTCGATTCGCGATCAACGACACGACAAGGATTTATTGCATTTATCACGCAATAGGTGTTTTGTTGAATCAGGTATCTCTGCAAAATTTACACGCAAATATCATCGCACATTATTGAATTATTCCAATTGAAATTTGCTGTAAATTCCAATCATTACAATGCCCGCAAGTCGCGAACCGGCAGACAGACGGACAATGTGTGAAATTATGAAATTCTATATAATAGAAAATGTACGAAACGACCTGCGTTCGCGTACGTTTTGAGCGAATTGTGTGAGTCGTTGCAATTATCGCTCCAGGAAATGCATTCCGCGATCGAAAAAGCAGCGGGCATTGAGCAACTATCTGTATGTGTACTACTCTGCAGGGAGATGCGCTCAATCAGGAAATGTATTTTCAAAGCGATATAATAACCACCTTCTAATGGCTGCCGTCGCGCCACCTCGGTCGTCGTAGCGCCGCGCTGATAACGCTGCAAAAGAGAAATTGTAATAATAGGCGGCTTGTTACCTTACCGGTTGGCATTTGTGTGGTATATTATAAAGTGATTTACGTGAAATGGGGATTATTGTAATGCGTTTAAACGCATCTAAACTTGATTTTCATTTATATTTTGGCGAATAAATGTTAGTTCGGAAATCGCAAGTT
>WSZQ02000016.1:136024-177643 GCA_019419845.2 Weissflogia rhopalogaster
TTATCTCGTGCACCTTATTAAAACTATTCCACAAAAACAATGCAAAATCCTTGAACTTGATAATTTCAAAAGGTTTTTTTCTATGTATCTAGGTTGTATAAATTTTGAGATATTTTTTTTCCCCTTCATGACCTGTTATATTCTTCCATTCAGCCTTATTACGCTATAAAAAATCAAGTCAAATAGAGAGTAAATATCTACAAGTTATTTTGTGAATTATCCGAACGATTTATTAATATTTCATGCACCTGATAACGAAGATATTTAAATATAAAATTACTACTTTTAACTTAATCCAAGGCATCACAAGTTGCCTAAATCGGCTTATGTAGCCTGTTAAGCTGAAAGAAATGATATATGTGGTGAACAACGCCCTCTCAAATGCTTCGTGTCCGTCTTCCGGCGTACCGGCCTGTCAAGTAAACTGCTGACATTCCTGCGCACCGTTACACCAAAAAATGGGTAAACAAAACCGTTCCAAGCAAAATCAACGCCTGTTTTCAAGTGTTTTTACTTAATTGCTTGAAATTTTCGACAATTTCGCAGCCTCATCCAGCGGCACGTCGTTCGTGCTGGCGCTGATCAGCGCAATCCTTATTTTTTCCGGAATGCAGATGTACAAACCGTGGCTGATTTCAACGCAAATGCATACGATACTCGGCGGCTACCTCGGTTCCTTGTTCTTCGTCTTCTTGATGACGGCGTGCGGTAATCTGGAGACGATGCTCTTCGGAAGGTCAATGCAGGTGAAGCTGTTCCCAGAAAGTATGTAGAAAACGCTTTGAATACACCAATTTCATGCTCCTAACCCAAGAATTTTTTAGTCGGATTCTGCCTATCTCTATCTGTGGTTTGCTCAGGAACAATACACCGAGTCTCTGCCACAACTTGGTGAGCATAACCTTTGTTTTATTAGTTTTTAACTTTACTGTATATGTAATGATTGTTTTTCAGTATTCTCTTTTCCATAATTGCTCTGTACTACATCAACATCCACTCCCAGAAAGTTTATGCCGCTCCACCGCAAGTGGCCAGCGTGCAATCCAGCAAAAAACGCAAATAAGTCACGCTTACTCTGTACCTAGAATCTCACAGTGAGTTTGTATTGAAATTGTCATCACAAGTATTGAAATATCAGCAAAAAATAAATTTTATACATATGTACCTATAAGTTGTCTAAGAAAAGGGAAACCGGCATTTCAGAAATTGCTGGTTTTCTTTGTGTAATAAGTTTGATAGTGATACGTTATTCGACAATTCTAAGTAGTCACAATATAACAAGATAATTTTAACAATAACTTCAAATATGCTCGTATAATTATAATTCACGTCTTTAATTATGATGTGAATTCAAAATGAAATATTTTAAATGTGATTTAGATTTGGGCCGACTATGGACCACGTGAAATAGTTGTCGAAGTAATTGAATAGTTTCTTTGTCAGTCTTCCTTCGTTCATTCGTTTGAGCTCGATAGACATTAAAATATGTGATATTATTATTACATTACTGGAAGGATCATGGCTAACTTCTAAACGGTAAATTACACATATTGCACTGTGATGATTAACTGACGTTATGAAATTGTAACCCGCACTCACAATTTTTGTTTTGCGACAGCCATGCGCATTTCGATTGCAAGGCAATCATCTTCAGGCATTGGTGTTCCTTCCTCCGTTAGAGGCACTCATATACCAAAAATGTTTATAAAAGTTGGTACAGGGTAGAAGTGGGGGTATTGGGGTAGAAGTTCATTAGCCTGTCGTTTTCTCGGAATAGGTGAATGGCCTCGTATGTTAAAAGCTGTTTGGACTTTCCAACTGGCCTGACGACCACTAGCTTATCACGGGAAATTTTATGACCCGATTCATGTAAGTGGTGTGCGACTGCAGATTCTTCGAACCTTTTATTTTTGAAACGTACCATAATTTAACAATTGACCGTTTGGTTTGACCAATATAAATTTTGTTGCAGTCGTCACAACCAATCTTGTAAATTCCCGATTGTTGTAAAATATCAATCTTTTCCTTGGGACTACTCAGAATGTCTTTTGGTTGTATTTGTATATGCGATTTTTAAATCATATTTTTGAATATTTGTTCAAGGCCCGTGGTGATTATATTATATGGTATCACCACATATTCATTTGGTGTTGGTTCCTGCAGGGTTTTACTACTTTTGACCGATAATTTTGTTCGCATTTTATTGAACAAGCAGTCAACTAGAGTTGTGGTATACCCATGGTCAACAGCAATCTTTTTGATATTTTTAAGCTCATATTGAAGTCGGATTTTGTTCAGAGGATATGTCAAGAGACGGTGTATCAGGTAATTGAATGCAGCTAGTTTATGTTGAATTGGATGGTAAGAGTTATTAAAATATTTAAAAATCGAATAAAAATGTTTCAAAAAGCAAGCTTCGCCCCGTTGTCCTACAGATTTGCAAGCCATGCGCACTACCGACCGAACCACACTGTCTTCTTATAGGACTGTCACCGATAAGGTATATAAAATTGAATGGATATATTCAAACTCCTTTTAAAGGATAATACCTACTCTACACGACTACCAAATTTAATTTAAATCCCAGCGGACACGAGGTGGACCTCTCCTTGTTAAATATAAATTTTAAGTTTTTGAACTCACTGACCAACCATTTGGACATATAGTAAGGTGGTGAATTTAAGCAAGAAACTACGGGTCTCATAGCATTACCTGTTTTATGAACTTTTGGTAACGCATATAATCTGGAAAATCATCCCACACACAAATGAACATCCCAAATTACTTTGCTTTTTAAGTGATATTGTTTTAATTCATTACTGGAAGGGTCACGGCAACTTCTAATTGGTAGTTTTGAAAGTATTTTTAATAAATTCACTGTCAATTGATATAAAATTCGATAACGAAATATGATTGCATTCATTGTGAAAAATGTACAATTGTTTACATCGACCCCATCAAGAACCGGCAACTCGAGATGTCGACACGAGTCGAATTTTATCACGTTCGTTTGTTTACAAATTCGATATCTAGTAATAAAATCGTGCAATTTATACGCCTTATTATGCACTTACATAAGTGTAAATAAGGCGCGCGCCCCGACGGTCGGCGATTTGTCGCATGCTCTAGATCTGAACGAAGCTATTTAAAATTTATGAACGGCTATAAATATAGCTTTAAAATAGTGCTGGAAACATGATAGATTGTTTTCCTATAGTCAAGGTAATCAATTGAATCCTATGGAAAACAAAACAAAAACAACGGAATTTGTACAAGTCATGTGTGTGGCGCAACCTGGCGGTGATCAAGTTAAGCGCAACTCGCAGCTGTTCATCAGACAGCGCCGCGAGTCGGTCCTCATGCGCCGTACGCAGCCAGCCAGCTAGCTGCCCGTAATCTGTGCAGCAGCCGTCGCAGAAACAACAACAAAGTGCGTGCACGTTGACATACACACATACGCGTACGACAGCGACGTAAACGTGCACAGCACAGACAGGCTCACGAACACACACGCCAGCAACTTGCGTGCACATACACGTCGTGCTGCTGCCTTTTGTTTCGCTGGCGGCGATTCGTCGCTGCCGTCGCCAGCGTGCTGCACCAGCTCCACGAGCACCACCCGCAGGCAGTGCTGGCATGCATTGTGCTCTTGACGACGGCGCTCAGCTGTGTCGTTAAACGGACGGCCTCGTACGCACACAATCCCCAGGAGGGGCACGAACATCAACCAGCACTAGGAGGTCGTGCGGCCCTGTCGCTCACGTCGCCACGACGTCCCCGCAGTCGCTACGTGCTGCCGCACGGCCAGCATGCGTGCAGTCTAGGTCAGCGATGACGCCAAATAGGTACGTGATTATTTTGCATTTGAAATTAATCGGAAAAGACCAGGAATATTCATGCATATCACTTTTCAAAATCGTTCTATTATTTTCCCTTCTGTAAAAACGGAAAGAACTGTTCAATTGACAAGAAAACTCTTCAAGAACACAGCATTTTTACATTCAAAACAAAGGTTTGCTTTGAATTATTAACTTTATTTCTTTGAAGACGAAATTTACCATTCATATTGACAATTGTGCTCTCACAAGTACATATCACTCTATTTTGGATAATATATACATGAATACATAATTCAACGAGAAAATTGTTGCTTGGTATCATATACATTAAGATGTTAAATTGCAAATATCCACTAATGTTCACGAGGTTTACCATTAACATTTTCAAATATACGCTTATCTTAACTTCATTACACTTTTGGAAAAGAAAATTACCATCAATATAATATGATACGATATGCAACTTATGACTTTCTTTTGAAATGAATTATCTATAATCCAACGAGCAAATTTTTTCCTCATATCCAAAATATGTTATAATGTTACATTACAAAGACACCCAATACTATTCAAGAGGTTTACCATGAATAATTGGCAGATAGGCACTTATTATAGGCAGATAGGTCTCATTGCTCTGTTGGATACGAAAATTGTCATTCAGGTTATAAATAATAAGAAACAAATGCCCTTATTTGGAAGGTGTATCTATGAATCATCTTTAATTCATTGGGAACATTGATTCTTACTATCAAAAATATGTTAAAATCTTAAATTACAAAGACCACACAATTCGTATGATACATGTAAGAAAATTTAATCATAAACATAACTTGAAATTCACTATCAAATATTTGATTAATTTAAATGATGGTATACCTCGAATGATTTATCATCATATGCTTTTATTTGATAGATATATCCATGACTTATATATTGTCGGTAGAGAAATTTTATTCTTCTTCTTTTTCATAGGCTCTTGCCTGTTTATCTTCGGTTCTAATCGTGTACTAAAGTTGAGGCCCAAGTGCTTTTCCATACTTAGTGGATCTTCCTCTCCTTCTTCTTCCCCCTACTGGCAGGTTTTTCATAGCTATTTTTGGGAGCCGATGGTTGGGTATTCGTTCCACATATTCGGACCACTTCCTTCTTCTCGTCTTGCTCCAGCTGACGATGTCCTCGATGTCGCATATCTCCCTTATTACGCTGTTAAGAATCATGACATCAAAAGTATGTTATAATATCAAGTTGTAAAAAACCACGTCAGATATGCATAAAGGCAAAGAAGTCATTTTGAAACAATGAATTAAAATACCTGCTTGATAAAGTTCCCATATTATCTGAATTATAGTAGGTTTGTTGTGATTTATTAACAAATATGGCCGTATCTGAAGTTTTGAGACGAAATTTATCATATTGATATATGATTATAGCTTCATAGGTAACATACGATTTTTTTGGGAAGTTATTTTTATTACTTATTCAAAATGTAACAAGATTGTTATACATGTAAGTCGTATGGAAATCATATTCATAATTAGAAATCGATCTTTTCAGCGCCATGATAAAGATTTTATATTTTGTATATCATAACAAATGTATTATCTTCGATTTAAAACTTTATTTTGAAGACGAAATATCGCATAGAAACTCGTGAACTATCCTCGGTACAACCAGGTTATCACTTATATTGATATATTTTCAGAAAACGTAGCCGTGACAGTGATGACGAGGATATACCACTGTCGAAGAAAGCCATGCACATCCACAACGGCCTCCTTGACCAAACCACCGCCGTGCTGGTAAACGCCGCCTGGGGCGGCTTCCAACCGAGTGCCGCTGGACAAGCGCCGCTGCTGCCAGATTCACCACCCTCGTCCGTGCAGAGCGTCGAGTGGAATTCGACGCCGGCTCTCTACAATCCCGAACTCACGGAAGCGCAGAATCCCTTCTACTACAACAGCAACAAGTTACTCTACGAGATGTACGTAGCGCGATTGGAGCGCAGCAGCCAGTAACAAACAAACAATCTTCACGGATACTATAGTTCGTCTCAAATGTGATGTGTCGTGGGGGCGGCGTGCGCCGCCATCGCAAAAAAACAACTCATTAAGCTTACCGCGACCAGCTGTGTCTGAACGCTGTGATTCGCCGATTTCATATTTATACTGTGTTTCTTTTGCATTTTATTTTGAAATTATTTTCGTCGATCTGAACGCGAACGTGTCGACTAAAACACTAAACCAGTGGTGTTCGCTGCGAATGTTTATCTCCGGTTATTTTGCCATGCTTTTGCAGTATTTCACAACGTGCTCGACGAAATTCTCGTGCACTGAGACACTCACCAAGCAGAATTGTGCCCGTTTATCATGAATCATGTATGTGGTTGAAGGAGTGAAATCTGTAACTTGTACCTGACTAGCCACAATTAAACCAAAATCGTCTCGCTTGTTTTATCCTGGGATTTCCTTCGGGCAAATGATGAGAGGAGATTTGTAATTGATACACACGAAAATAAAGAAAATGTATTCATATATTTATTAAAATTTTCTACAGATTTTGATTGCATCTTCTTTGCGCAACGAGATGCACGACAAATGACTAATAGAACTATTGTGTTAACAATGTCTTGATTTTTAAATTGTGCGTTTTGATTGACTTGTGGGTTGTTTCTAAACATATTGTTCTTGAATATTTGTAAATTAAATGTGTGATTATAGTGAAAAGTGCATCATTTCAAGTGATCAATTTGGGACTATATTTGTTTCAGGTTAACTAACACTTTTCTTACATGTTACATATGTTCAAAATAAAATGGTTCTATGGCGGCGGTAGGAATCGTTTTGTCACATGGGAAAACTATTGATTTTTTTCTACGCCTGTTTTATATGCACATTATATTAACAATTTTGATTTAGTTTCTGATATACACAACCTACGACTGATCATAACAACACTGGTAGATGTACTTATAGCCAAGCAAGATATATAATGGGTTCATAGTTTCATAGCTGAAACTGGAATGCTCCCAGAACCCACGGCCTATGCCGTGCGTACTTCGTAGAGCGACTGCACTTGACCTGTAAGTGTGGACAGGCACATCGATTGCATAAAACTAAATCGACCAATTGTTGTTTTCACATATAGTCGTTGAAAAGCATTACATGCTCGTGGTACAATATACTATTTTCTATTCCTGTTTTATAATATGCACATTATATTAACGATTTTGATTATGTAATGATATACACAACCTGCTGTTGATCTTAAAAGTAGATGATTTCATTTCAGTATTGTTTTTAATTAAGAATTGCCCCACATTTCTTAAAATTGCATGGACTACTTCTTAGCTGAGCAAACGATGCAGTGATGATCCTATAATAATGCTGCGTTGCATTGCTTTGCATCAAGTCCGTGCCAAAATCCTTCTCGGCGTGTCTGCGACCAAATAAAAGTGGTGGGCCTTGGTTGAAACAATCAAACAAGACATGTCAATTCAATACTTTAATTTTATTATTTGTGCAACTTTCGTTCAGAAAATAAAACGAAAAGTATTCATTATTTTCACGCATGATAGTAGTAGAATGGGTTCGATTCTCAGTGGGCATGTATAGTAAAGTGAATTCTTCTTATCAATAGTGTTAGCCTCTAATATGATTAATTACATTGAAAAAGAATTAAATGAATGAATCAGTTAAATTAAACATAAAGAAGAGTAGTAGAAAAAGTATAATGTACAACTCGTATGCAATGCACATTATTCACTCAAATGCCTTGCGCGTTGTAAAATATACTATTCTTTGCTATTTATTAATCTAATGTCTGAAAAGAGAGCACGGGTGGTTCCTGAAGGATCAAATGAGGTTAGAGAGGTCGACTGCTGATCATAACAATGCTGGTAGATGAATACATTTCAGTATTGTTTTCGGCTACAAAATGTCGAAACATATGTCAAACATTTTCATGGCTTACTTGTTTGCTAAGCAAACAACGCGGTTATTTTCCTATAATAATACAGAGTTGAATTTCTATGCATCGAATGCGTGCCGAAGCCCATTCAGCGAGGATGCGACAAAATAAACGTGGTAGGCCATGGACGACACAATCAAACAAGACTTGTCAATTCAGTACTTTAATTTTATTATTTGTGAAACTTTCATTCAGAAAAGTAAGAACTAAATAAAAACTAAAGCTAATAATTAGTATTTTCACACATAATAGTCGTAGAAAAAGTATAGTGAACTCTTATGACTTGAGGTACTCCTCTTTTGTTCAGGTCAAAACTCTGATCTTATCTGCTGCGATTATCGTGGTGCGCGATTTATCACTCTGCACGATCAAAAATGACAACAAACATGCGCGACAGCATTAAGGAGATAAGGACTGTTTGGCAAGACAACGGTACAGCTAATTGTAAGTTTTTTTTTGGAAACAGTCTTAATCTATTGCTAAACTATTCAAGAATATTCCTAGATCTGTTCAAGCCGATAACTGCAGTGTTAACGAAGTCATAGTTCATAAAGCGGAGTTTTGAATATATAGGCCAGTGGTAACTCAAGATACGCTGAGAGGCGCTGCACAGGACCCACACAGTTTATTGCGCTTGCGACTAGTGCATTCTTCGTCGTATTTCCACAGATTACTTCTTTTTCCCGCTGTCAAAGCATCTTACAATTACCTAAGTTTTTCTAGAGCTATTCTCATTTTATCACATATTTATATCCAAAACCATGGATCGGAAGGAAGTGCGCTTTCTTGAAATACTACGTGAAATCATAGAAGAATATTAGCACGATGTGCGTTGATCTATGAATTATTCACTGTTTATCGTTTGTTTATAAATATCTGTTTAATTCGTGTAGAAAACGTCTTTTCTAACAACTGTCACGTTTTAGATTTACTTCTTTCTTCTTTAATCAACAACCTTTTTCTACCACATTAGTGCTGTAAGGGATTAGTAACTTTCTGCCGTCCCGATCCGGTCTCGCTACTGATGGTACTGCCTGAACTCTTTGTGCATATGGGGTGGTTTCTTCAAACCTCTGGGATAGTTTATCATTTGATCACATAAAACCGATGCTAGCTAGAACTCATAAATGTTGAGTCTAATAACCGCGACATTTTTGCTGTCAGAAAAATGCCTTGAAATAAGTTCTCCTAAAGATTGCACTTATTCGCCACATATCTATGTATACAAAGCATATATTAATCGATTCAGAATCAAATTTGCCACTAACTGTCGAAATGTTATAGATTGCGTAAGCTGAGTCCGTTTATAAAGACATATCCAGAGGGAATTAAGAAGGGGTGGAAATGATCGCAATTTATGGTGGGGATAATAAAACCTACTGGGGAATCTCAAAATTTAGTACGATGTACATACTAATAACAATAACGTTGTATCATATTTTAGTAGGTTTTATTGCAATCATTTCGATTCCCTTCTAATTCATAGTTGTTGGAAAATATAGGGTTCACATTTATAATTTAGATTTGTGAAAATCTACAAAATATACATATAGTTAGCAATAAAATGATGAAATTTAATATTTAAAATAATAATGTGCCTTGGTTATGCCTTGGTTTTGTGTCGGCAGGCGCTAAAATGTTTGTGCTTACAAATCCCTCTACATATGTCTTCATAAACGGACTGAACTTTAACAATCTATAGCATTTCTGCTAGACAGTTAACCTAAATCGATTAATAAGTTATTTGGAAACATAAGAATGTGGAAAATATAAATAAGAGTGTGATCTTTAGGAGAAATCATTTCAAATCATGTTTCTGTCAGCGAAATTATCATCGTTATTAGACTAGACTTTTATGAGTTCTAACATCGGTTCTAGGAAATCAAATGAAAAACGGTCGCAGAAGTTTAAAGCTATTTTCGAGTTGAATCGATTAGTGCATAATTTATATTTCTACAAAAAAGGGAAATGTGAATAAAAATAGAATGTTTAGTAAAAGTAATTTTTTGAGATCGAAAGTGATGGTAGTATTAGACTCAACTTCATCGATATATAACAAGATTTCTAAACATGTAATCAAAACACCCTTGCTCGAGATAGTATCAAATTTCATTCTGAATCGAAATGGTATATAAGTTGTGTACATAAGAAGAAAGTAAATATAAATAAGTGAAATATTTAGAAGAACTACTTTCTGACAGTGCAAACGTCGTCGTTAAAGGACGCAACAATCTTGAGTTATAATATCGGTTATAAATAAAATGAAAAACAGTCCCTGGTGTTTAAAGAAATTTTCATTGTGAATCGATTGGTCCATGGTTTATATTTCTAGATATACGGGAAATGTAAATAAAAATGAAAAACCTAAAACTCGTAATTTCTTGGAAAAGACGTTTTTACACGATGTATTTCTCAATCATGAACTAACCTTTGGGTGCAATCGTGTATATATCAAAACAAACTATATTTAATGGCGAATCAATCCGTATAATATTGGGCATTCTATAATATGTAAATTAGAAAATATTTTACAATAAAGTTGGAATTTCACATTTTAGTTTAGCTACGTGGAACAGGCCGCAAAGGGTCTTTTTAAATTTCCATCAAAATTACAAAACTTATTGTTAGTTCAAAAAACAATGAGAATACATAATATATATTTACAATTATGCTATAACTATTTAAATACAGCAGCTACCAACTTGAAATATTGAGAGATTATTCCAGTTGTTTTGGAATAAGTCTTAATTAATTATACTATTTCTGAAATGTCTTCAGATTTTAATAAATATTCTTCCAAGGTGAGAATTAATCGTTGATGCCTAATAGCATCTTTTGTGAGAAACTAAATGCTCGACGGCATCAACAATGTAAGTCCAACTATTTTCTGATTAGTCCTATGCTTAGAAATTATATGTTTTTCAAAAAAACAATACTCTATTATAAAAGGTTGATAAAGTAGCCAAGAAAATTTAGCTTAAGCGTCGTTTGTTTACTAGACATATATATTGAAACGAATGATAACCACTTTTGTTTTCACTATTTACGATAATATTTACTGAAGTCGGTTAAGAATACTAATTTAATATGTAATACAGACGTGAAAATAATGTGAAAATCGCTGGCACAGATTATTAAAGGTCTTGCCTTGATGAACTTTTAGGGTTATGTTTTTGTTGGATTGTCAATTGTTTCAAAACAATATGATTATCGTTAATTGAGGCTGAAATTAAGGTTTCTTCAAACTATTGTAGGTGTTGTTAGATAGGTAAATGATATTTAAGCAGTGTGGTTGGATGTTGGATTGTTTTTTGGCGCGTATTAATTCATTTTCATCGATTCCCAACATGGAATTTGAAATTCGCGCGTAAGTACTGCCAACTGCAAGCAATAGCAGCTGAAAAACCCTAGGAGTTTGATGGACCTTGGGCAACGAGCGCATCGAGACAGTTTGCAGTTGCGTTGTGTGTGCGCGTCCCCGTAGCTATAGCGCGCGCGCCCGCCCGCCGCCTGACAATCCCGACATTGTGTCGTCCGCCGTAACAGCGAGCGGCAGTGCGTGTGTGCGCCCGTTGGCCCGGCCCGTCGTTGAGAGAGAGGAAACCCCCTCCGGAAGGCGAGTCCCCAGGTGAGTGGCGAGTGCGTGGGTGGTGTGTATGTGTGCAAGACAAGCAGCGGTGGCCCGAGTGGCGGTGGTGCGTGCCGTTCAGCGGCGGGGCGCGCGCGCGAAACGCGGCGACGCGGTTGTTTTCGGCTGCCCTGGCTGGCCTGCCGCCGCCGACGATGGTGGCACACGCGTGTGTCGCTCCCGCCACCGGGCGCCCGCCGACGCAGGTGATAAGGGCCGCGCGGCGGTGCCGACACAGCGCGTCCGCCGGCCGATCCAGACGGTTTTCTCGTATCTTTTCGCGGGTCGCGGGTGTTTTGGGGTAGGGAGCTCGCACGCGCCGCTCGCGTAGCGAAATTGTGGAAGGGGTGTACGGTCGCGTATTCTGGTAGGATATATTCATCCCCACAATCTTCCGAAAAACCACCACCACAACGACCACCACTTCCCTACCACGGCCACGGCGTCATCGCCGAATGTGCGTTCGCTGGCAAGCGGCGGCGCTCTCCACAACGAAACCGTGCGCCGTCCGTGCCCCAATCTTTCTCGTTACCTACCTTGCCTTCGTCCTGTCCCTGGCTAAAATCTCGCGTCCGCACGCCCATTTCGTGCCTGTACTACGCGTTCGTCTACTCGCTACGGCGATGATGTGTTTTTGTGTGCCGTTCATCTCAACATCCTGTCCGCGACCGATGCTGGAACATTGCGTGTGCGTGCGTTTGCGAGAAACATGGCGCTGCGACAGCAGAAACGACGACGCCACAAACACCCGACGGCACAGCTCTACGCCACAATGCGAAACGCAGCGTACAAATCACTGAAACTGGCTGAAGAATACCGATTCGCTGGTTGAAGAAATAACGCTCATTGTAATCTCAATGTCATGCATGTTGAAATGACCTAGTGCCTTCGCCGTGCCCGTGCGAGTTCATCCTCTCGCCATCGGGCTTTTTGACGAATCAGGCGCCACATCATCGCAGCTGCGAGAGCCGGGCGTATTTAGTCATGGCACGTCGCCTGCTGGCACAGCGCATAGCGTCACACCATTCCGCATACGCAGCGCATTGCATTGCGCTACTGTTTCGATACAAACGATACGACGATGCGTTGCTTGGTTTGGTACGCTCGCACATCCGCTCTGATCGCTTCAATGGATTTTGCCGCAGATTATACCTGCGTTGTTTGTTTGCCTGCGTCCGTCCCTACTGTGCCACGACTGTGCTGTGTGCTGCCTTTATGTCGTTATTGTTACGCCGTACACAAGGCGATGCCAATGCTCGAAAATCGACGGCACACGGGCCCGTCGCTTATCGCCGTGATAACACGTTCGTATTACCCACAGACGTCTTATCGCCTGCAAATGAATGTCCACTTCGTCAGTAATCTACATCGTTTCGGGTGAAGTATGGGATCAGCGTACAATTATATTGCCGAAGGATTAGTGCGACAAATTCTCGTCTAGGAATTCTCTAAGATTATAATTATCTAGGATTGTGAATTTCCCCGTATCAACTTCAATAATGTGGGATAGATGGTATTAGCAGTCAGATAGTTATCTATTTACGCATGCGTCAATAACTTAATAGCTTTACGTCGTGTAAATCTCTCTAAGAATGAGTCATCCCAAAGGCTTATTTCAACCTTAATAGTTAAACTGCGCAACAAATTCTAAAAGTTTCCAAATAATTTAAACATGGATATAGGAGTTGAATTTGAAAAGCAAATTTCATTTTCACATTTGTAAGGAACAAATCCATACTTTTTCTTCTGTAACTTTGATACAGTTAATTGATGGTTACTGACTTAAAAAAACGAATGTCAACTGGAATTGCGGTCGTAAAAATTTCTGATTTGCGGCCCACTAAACATATTTGTACGGCCCGAGGGTTATGTAATGGCCCAAAGGGGATCGTCCCCGTACATGTTTTAATTCAAAACTAAATTTGCACCAAGGGGTATCCCCATGTCTGCTTGTGCATCCCGTCTAGAAACATTCAACATATTCGCCCGCAGATAAGAATGGCTGCTCAACCCTGAGTTATTACATTAAGGAACTAATACCTGAATCGATGCAATAAGTAACTTTACTTGTTTACATTCCCACATATGTTAATTTTTACACAATTAACAGATAGAAACATGTAATCTCTCAAATTCATCAAAATCTTATTTTAACTTTGAAAACTATACAACCAAACAACGTATGTTCAAATAAAATTTTTTTTTTGAAACAAAATTGTGTTCTTATTGAGCACGCTTGTGGGAAGAATTTTTATAAAGCAATTCTCCTCAAGTGGTCCATTCTTTTTAAAAGCAAGGTATCCGGTTACATCAACACATAACGGTACTACGAAACGGCATAAAAGTGGGGTGCGACTTTAAAGGCAAACATAGCGAATTACAAGACCCAGGAGGTTATTTTGTTATCACATTTATATGCGATATTTGACAATTACATTGTTATTTTATTTTTATAAATGATACTATTCGACTTTATAGTATTTTGTTTATTTATTTAAATTGAAACAAATAAAATATAGTTCATACCAGAAATGATTTTGTTGTATTCTTGTTTGTTTTTGGTTTTATTGATTTTTCTTCTTGATTTATACGTAATTAGTATTTTTACAACTAAATTTGGGTAGTTGCTGAGCTGTTTTCGTTAGAATCAATATATACCTCCAAGGTTATGAGTATTAGAACCCGATTCGGTAAATATCTGTCTGCGTTTCGGGTCCGTCTGGTTGTGAATGTTGGTCTGACTGTTGTCGGCAGTTAGGTAGTTCGAATGGTTCGGGCCGGCACGTTGCTGGTTGAATGAACGTAGAAGTAAAGAGGGACAGCTGCGCAACGACACGTACACATGGCGCACTGCCGTGTTTCCGACAACCACGCGCGGCGCACAAGAGACGCGCTCCCGTGGTATGCGCGACGTAACAGCAGCTACCGGCTCGAGTTTATTCACCCCTCTTGCTGGTTTTCCATCGCTCCCACAGTGAAGAGCAGCGTTGTGAACGTGCGTCGTGTATATAGTGAGTTGATAAGTCCGTTGCGTCGGAGCAGCTACAGCGCGCTTCCACATGCATGCCTGGCGCTTCCGCCAAAAGAAGTTGAAGCCTGGTTGCACCTTCGGCGCTGCGACTCGTCGCGCTAACACGACAATCAGCACGCAATCACGACGAATTGCGTGTGCCCGTTAGTTGATTGGCCTCGTGCTGCTTTGTTTCCCCGCGCGTAATATGCATCTGCCGCCATGGCAAAACGGTTGTTGAGCAATGCTGTATCGCTCCCTCTTCCAATATCTTCTTGTGTCATAGCTGTTTCATTGCTGTCAGTAAGCAGCAAGTAGTTTCCTCATTTTTTTAATGGCAACGACTCTTCCTATACCGGCATGCTTCTATAGAATATTGGATGGCAATCTCTCAAATAGTGTAAACAAACTGCAATTGAAGCAGCAAAAGTTACTAAAATGCAAAGCACGCGCGTGAGAAGCAACAAGTAGTTTTCTCCGCCGCACACGTTTATCTCGCATACCTGGGCGCATTTGGGAAACTTTCGTTTTCGGCCATGGATAGCTATGGTGGCAAGCATGGCATCTGCGATGTCGTGACTTCATTTCCAAGCGCCTCCATGCCCACCATTGACAGCGGTGAACGTACGCGAGTGAATGCTCCGGCAAGCCGCAGCAGCAGAACGCTTTGCGTTAGACATCGAATCGAACAAAAATGATATACCCGAGCAGCTCTCGGGCCGGTGTTGTTGGTGAAAGTAGGTTAAAGTAGGTAAATGGGTCCTTCTAGCTGGTGGATTTCTCTCTGTGCGTTGCGGCGCTCTCGCTCGCGCTCAAGGTGTGCGGCGTGACGCGCGAGCGAGCACGGACAATCGCGGCGAATCGAGGTACCCAACGCGGCGGTACACACGCCATCCGCACCCGGGCCCAGGTACAGTTAGATTTCTCTTCGCCTGCCTTTGGACGGATGCCGTCTCACTCTCGCACACATGCCCAGCTGGCGATGTGCGTCGCGGCGCCGCATCAGAGAGAGACGTCCGTTGTCGATGTGTACGGCAACGGTCGGCCACACTGGAGGTCACGTGGTACCCCATGGTACCATTGCGGGGCCCCACTTTCCAATCGCTACCTACCTTCTTGCGCCACACTACCGTTCGCAATGTACCACTCCGTTATGTACGCTCGCGACGCGCTCTTCCACTCTTCCACGCGTGTGTATTTCATCCCCTCTAAGGCGATTTAATTCGGGGGTATCCCCAAGGACACGTGTGTCAAAAAAGAAGAAAAATATCGCGCGGGTACTACGAACAAAACGGTCGGGAGATAAAAAAAAGTACGCGCGCGCGCTTCCGATCCGCGGCGGGTGGGTGGCTCTTACCCCGTCGTGCGCGTGCTTCCGAGTGCCGTTCATCAGCTGTGTTCATCCGCCGGGAGTATTCGAGATCATCGCCGACGACAGTCTCGGGTCAAATGCATAACCAGGTTCGTGCGGAGACAACTTTTTCTTTTTCCCGTCCCCTCATCGACCGTCGATGTTTTCTTTTTTGTTTGCTTTTCGAAAGTTCAACATACTGTAATAAAATTAAATTTCAATAACAAACAACCTTAACATAATTTTTCGATAGTAACGAATTTATATTCACATGGCGAGCTGGTATGCATTTTTCAGATAAACGAAGCCGAGATGAACTTCACACCGTTCGGCGTGAGCGTGCCCATCTCGGCGGTGCCGGTGGCGACGCAGTTTTCCGGCAAGCTCACGCAGAACGTGACCACCGCCAACGGGCAGGTGGTCGGAGTGCTGCAGGGCAGTGAGAACGGCGTGCATTACATCCGGCCGCTGGATGCGTCTTCGTTCGCGCCCGCCCAGCAGCAGGCGCAGCAGCCCACGCAGACCGTCATCACGCTGCCGATCACAATGCCGGGCGCTAAGCCCGGCGATCCGCAGCAGACGGTGCAGATACAAGTTGTCAACCCGGTGACGCCGATTACCACCATCACGGCGCCAGTCACCAGCTCGGCGACGTCACCCAAATACCAGCTCTCACAGATACCGATCCAAACATTCGGTCAAGGTGCCACCGTGTTGACGGTGGCGTATAACTCCAATCAGGAGGGCATTCAAATCGTAAGTTCTTTTGCATTAAATTCTAATTTTTCAGTCTATGACACCGTCAAAGCCATATCTAAAAATGTCGTGATCTTGCCGACTTGATTCGTATTTACATTAAGACTTTACATTAAGAGCAAAGAATTTGTATATTATTTTAGTGCATGCTTTCATTCAACAAGTACATTAATCTTAATGCATGATTACTTTTTGTGAATTCATGATCCGTATGATGTCGTAATTTTCAAGTCATGTTTATGCTTAATTTATCAGAGTTTTTCTGTTATGGTTCAACTTTCGGTATATTGAACAAAGCAACTATTTTCGTGGAAAAAATCTTTATTAAAGAATTTTATACTGGTGGATAAATAAATTAAATATAGTTTCGTCAGTTGCAAAAACAATAGAGACCAATGATTTACAAAACATTGATTTGTTTGTCCATCAGTATGAAACGATAGTAGTATTCAATTGTTTTGTTAACTTATCTCGCTTTTAGGTTGACGGACAAAACATTCCCGATGGTATGACGGTAATAGCGGCACTCCAGCCTGCAGACATACAAATGCTACAGCAACAGGGCCTCGCTGCGTCCGAAGACAAGAAGGAGATGCAAATGGCACCCATAAGTATTATCAAACAAGAGGATAAGGACGAGTCAGATGCTGGCGATGGCACCACAGTAACGACGATACCGGGCAACTATATCCAAGCGACGACAAACGTGCAAGAGTACCTGCAGCGCGTGCAGGCGCAAAGCCTCACGCAGTTTCTCAAATTTAACGACATCAAGCGCGAGCAAATGACCGACGATGGTGTCATCGAGGCGGTGCACGTCGTAGAGTCGGACGCCATTCAGACGGAGGAGTACGTTGTACAGGACGGCGAGGAGCCACCGATGGAGCCGGAGGAAGTCGTCGAGGAGGACGACAAGAGCAAGAAAAAGAAGAAATACAAGAAGAAGCCTCCGAAGCCAAAGAAGCCGAAGCCCGGCCAGGTACATATCGCGACTGCGCTCGATGGTACGACGCTCTTCTGCTGTCCTGAGTGCCACATGGCGTACCCTGAGAAGGAACTGCTTGAGCAGCACCTCGTCACGCACAAGATCGAACGACGCTTCATCTGCGACATCTGCGGTGCTGGCCTTAAGCGCAAGGAGCACCTCGAGCGCCACAAGCTCGGCCATAATCCTGAGCGACCGTTCGTATGCAGCGTGTGCGCGAAGGGCTTCAAGCGGAAAGAGCACCTCAATCTACACTTCGTCATCCACTCCGGCCAGAAGACGGAGGTGTGTACGGAGTGCGGCAAAGGCTTCTACCGCAAGGACCATCTGCGCAAGCACGCGCGGTCCCATGTGACGCGGCGCGCCAAAGAACAGCAGGCACAGCTGCAAGCGCAGGAGGCGATCGCCAAGCAACAGGCGGTCGACAACGCGCAGCAGCAGGTCACCATTCAGGTAAAAGTTTAGTATCGCTCAGGTCCGTGCGAAGCTGATGGTGAGCTTCGATCTTTCACTCATGATCCAGGCTTCTTTCATACTGACCAATACATTAAACACTTTGCATGCACACACGTAAATCGCATTCACCACAGCCATGGTGATACATTATCCGGTTCTGGTTCTTTTTAAATATATAAATCTAGTCAAATTCCATAATTGCAATGAAAAACAAATGTTTAAAAAGTTTAGAATCGACTTAAATACAATATGTACACTTTGCATGAACTTACCTTGAGATGTATGAGTGAGAAATCAAAATGTGCCTTAACAGAAATAACTGTACATTTGTTGTAGTTTGTTGTACGACATGTTTTATTCATGAGGTAAATCATCAAATGTAGAGTAGAACTTAACGAGTCTCCTCTTCACAAGTTTCACAGTATATTACTTCGTTTAAGGTTCATTATACACTTGAATACAGGGGCATTATACACTTTTCACATCAAATGTGCGACTTGCTGCTAAAACAATTAAAAATGATATTTTTAGGCATTCATCAGTTTCTCTTTCTAATTATTGCTATTCGTGATTAACATACTAAAATTGCCTACTATGAGACATCACTCAAAAATATATTGCTGCAAATTATGTTAAATAGTTAAATAATTAACATAACATACGCAGATTGCTGGTTCAAATCCTGTCGGAGGCATTCATCATTTTCTCTTTTTAATTATTGCAAATCATGATTAACATCGTAAAAATTGCCTTCCGATGATTATTTGTTCATGTTGATATGTCATAGGCAGTTTCGCTGCATTCATACTTCATGACAAAGGATGGTAGTATTGCGCTCCAGAATGTATACACCTAACAAAATGTTCGCAGCCCAATTCCGATGATTCATTTTAAAATTACTTTTAAATAACGTGAAGTTCGCCCTTTAATTTTCTATTTTTAGTAACGAAAACCCCACAGTATCAATTTGAATGATGCTTTGAATTAACAAAGTATCAATACTTAAAAATTCATAGTGAATAATTATATAAAAAAACATTTATTAAACTTTTTCGATATCTGTTCCGGTGTTTGGTATCGATACTTTACTGTAATTCAATTATATTCATTTATATTTTTCCTCATTTTGTTAAAAATTCTCCTCACTTTCAAAAGTCTTTAGGCCCATTAATTCGGATTTTCGAGTTTGTGAGGTCTATGACCTAGTGAGTACAGTGAATCCTGCCTCATACGAAAATGCACGAGGTCAACTGTTTTTGACAAGTTTCCGCATATTACAAGTGGCAGGGGGAGGGACAAAAATGATATTGTAGAAATCAATTGTGTACAATCACAAAGAAATTGAGATATGCATGAATTTCATGAAATTTTGCAAAATTTGCATGTTTCATCGGAATTGAGCTGCGAGCCTTTGGTGAGAGATTTGTATCGATACTTAAAAATCATATTGAATAATTATAAACAAATTAACCTTTTTTTTTACAATGTCCATTATCGGGCTTTTTTCTTTCGATATCTGTTTCAGTGTTTGGTATCGATACTTTACTGCAATTCAGTTATATTCATTTATATTTTGCTACATTTTGATAAAAATTCAGAGCAGCTGTTAGCAAGGGTTCACTAGGAATATTCTATAAATCTAGATTTTGTATTAATTGACAACAGTAAGTTGACCGTGTTGTTAAAACAAACAAAAAAACGAGCGTTCTAATCATACTTAACACGAACAAAGATGACGTCTGTTTTAAGTTCTTCAAGTCAGCAAGATTTGAATGGGAAGAAAATGTATGTTCGATTTGTAAACGTAAACGAAATGCAATTTGGAAATTAAGACCCAATTATGCTTTACATGTAATAATTCAAAATAGTTTAATAAGCATTCACAAAAATGTTATTTTTGAGGAAAGTTATAAATAGTTGCTATTAAAGTATTAAAAGTTGATAAATAACTTTTTTATTACTTCGACGTCGATTCCTTAATTTACACAATCGGAAACATTAAGTTTATTGTTTAGGAATTACTGCGTTCATTCGCATAATTTAACTTCCCTATAGTAATATCAGAAACCTTGGGTCAATGCTAAACTGGAAGATTTCTCAAACGGATAAAAACTAATTTAAAAATATAATTATCGATACTTATCTTCGATACTTCGTGAAAAGTTGGCATCCCTAATGTGAGCCAAGACAGTTGTCGCAAAAGTACTTGGTCCATCAGGGTAGTTGGTTATAAGAAAGTATTAAATTTGAAATTTATTATTTAGTACTTATTTAGAAACAATCGAGAGTCAACTTGTTGACTTTACCTCGTCAGGTAAACCTTTAAAATGTTTGTCTTTAAATAAATGTAATACGGCCGTATTTTTTGATCCTCCTCCTTCGGATTGATTTTTGTTTCTTGGCTTATAAAAATAGTTTGCAGGTATAATTGAGACACGCAAATTACGATTCATGAGCCCTTTGCAAAAGTCAAATCGTCTCTCTTTAGAAATAGTCACAAGTTCACTCTCGAATGTATTCGAGGTTAGGCCGTATCCATAGGGTTCAATGTAAGTTACCGGCCTACGCATGCTTTTGAATGGTTCACTATTGCTAGGTAACTGTATGGAGACGCATACTCCTCACTTTCAAAAGTCTATGCCCATTAATTCGGATTTTCGAATTTGTGAGGTTTAAGAGTTAGTGAGTACAGTGAAACCTGCCTCATACGGAAAGGCACGGGCTCAACTGTTTCTCACAGGTTTCCGCATATTAAAAGTGCCAGGGGGACACAAAATTGAGATTATGGAAATTGAGATATGCATAGATTTCATGAAATTATGCATGTGGATGGCATGCAAAAATACCATGAAATTAAATATTAATCATCGGAATTGAGCAGGGACCGAGCCTTTTGTGAGATTTGTTTGTTTTTCTACTCCTGTTGTATAATGTACACATTTCAGTGACGCTTTTGTTTCGAAAATGATTATCAGATAATAATCGTAGAGAAAGTATCATGTACAACGTGCATGGGATGCCCTTTCCTCACTCGTATTAGTCAAGCTGCCTGTGACATTCCACGAATTACATTAATCTGAAAGAGAAAATGAGTAATGCTTCTGACCAGACATTGTAACCTGCAATCCCAGTAATTATGTACGGTGTAATCTCGATTCGAAGGTTCATAGTGAACCGTCTCTCTTATCACAGATTATCTCTGATAATGTAGAAAGAGTACTTGTTTCTATATTTATTCAACGTAAATGAATGTTGGGATAGTTTAGAAAGAACTTACTGAACAGAAAAGTTTACACCTAATAAGTCATATACTTTGATTTCTTTCAATCATGTACTGTATATCTGTACATGCAACATCTTAACAGTTCTACACATAATATATTTGTCTGTCTGCAGGTGCCAACATCACAAACGCCGATTCAGATCCCCGTGCAGATACAAATGCCGCAGCAGCATCTGCAAGTAACGAACGCCGACGGTGAGATCAGCCAAGTAAGTACAGTTGTGTTGCCGACGTCGCCGGACGCCATCTCCGTGTTGCCCGATTAGTAGCCGACCAACACCACCGCCCCTCACGCATCCCGAAACAAACCACAGCTAGCACGTGCGACACAAGCCTCACCAAGCTCCCCCACGAGCCAACCCCATCCACAGAGTTCACGCCAACACGACTAACACAGACTGACGGATCGCCCAACACATTGTACCTTCAGCCTCTCCTCACAAATAAAAACAACCCCCCGACATGGCGTACACGCACACAGATTATTTGCTCGTCAGCTATCAGAGCCGTGCTGAGACAAACAGTCGCAAACTTTCTTGGTGTTGACATGTTGTAGTTGCGAACTGAGGAGGCGGCGGCGCACGTCAGCTAACTAGACGCTGGCGGCCGGTGCATCGCATCAGCGGCCGCGTGCTGCGAACGGCGCGCACGCAGATTGCCACGATGATTGATAAAATTTTGTAAATAGCGCATAGATAATACTATATATTTATATACAAAAACACAAATAATTGCAAAAAAAAAATGATGACGATTACGACATAATAGATGCGGCGGATTGGTGCCGCCCCCAAGTTGTTGTCCATTAGCGACCACGACAAAACGCGTTACTGATTGATTCACTTGATTTGAAAAAAAAAAAAACAAAGAAAGCGTACTTGTAAAGAGAGTGTATATATATTGCGCTATTTTTATTTTTTAAACAAATGATGGCAGAGAATCTAGCATTTTAGTGTTGAATGAAGAATTGTTTGATTGATGTGAGGAGTGATTGCTGCGTTCTCATGTAATTTTGATCAGAATCATTGATGATGGACCGCCTTTTTCGAACACGTTGATCATTCTAAATCTGAATTGGAACATACAGATGGTCACACCACATACCTACACACCTAACCACACGTACACAAACAAACAATGCCACACCATACACATACATCTATTCTGTACGACATAGTAGAAATTACTAAGGTGCTATTTCCAATCTAAACGTATTTAAGATAATAATGAGAACCACTCATGAGTTTTGAGCTGCTGAGGTGGCGGCTGGCTGCTGGTTGGGCCAGCCGCCGTGCGCCCACCACGAGAGAACCTTGCGTATAATTACTTAGCTGATAGGAAATAACATTTGTAGAACGTAAGAAGCAATTGAGAATAACACGTGCAGACACAGGAAAACAAAAAGAGAAAAACACTAGAAATGATGTGAACAATGTCAATCAGGAGCCCGGCAAGCAGCTTGCGAGCTTCGCTTGAATCAAATCGAATCGAAATTCGAAACATTTTACATAATTTCTATTATACTACTTGTTAATAATTGTTATATACTGTTTAGAGTAATTTATTGTAATTAAGAGGGTGGTGATTTTGCGTGTGAGCAATGGATGACGATAGTGCTGAATGCGTTTGTATAAAATCGTGCGTTTTTCAAATGCGTGAAAATTTTAAGTTACTGCAAAAAATGAGATATTCTTTGATTTCGCTGTAGTTTTAGATGTTTCCGCCTGTGGATAACATGCAAAACTATCACGAAAATCAACGGCAGTTGATTTTATACATTTGCATTTTGCACAGGAAAATGAAGAGGTGAAGCGTGTAAAAATCTAGTATTGTGCGCTCGTTTTTTGTTACACCCCCATCTAATTAATAAGCAAACGCGCGCAAGCTGCAAGCGTTGATTTCGTTCGGTTAGCCTTTTTCGCGCCTGAAATCGTAGAAAATGGCGAAACAGACACAAACAATGGTGAAACAAACCCATCTCTAGCTAATCGCACGTATACATGCCATGGCTAGGTTCCGAAAACCTAATAACAGCGAAACGAAACGAGAAACGATAAGCAATCCAACGTCATGTCACGAAATTGTTACGAATTTGCGCGCACGGTGGAAAAATGCCGAGCACAGCACCGCAAACGACTAGATTTATTTTAATTCATTTTGTTTTAATTCTATGATCGAGATGTAGCGATTTAAAATGATGCAGAATATTAACATTTACTTTATACACCGTTAATGTACACGGAGCGTATATGCGTATTATTGGACACAAGAAGGCAACGTTATTTTTTGAGCAGCGTAATTATTGATTTTTGCGCAGGTGCGCGTGGTGCACGCATCAGAGTTGTTTGCAAAATAAGCGAATACTATTGTGTTCGGCAGGTTGGAAGTGAAGACGTTGGCGGCGATAATGCGACTTGTGGACACTTGCAGCCGGCGTGCAAACGGAACTTCGAAAACAATTGGACCAAATCAACTACTAGATGGTACGCGCAATGCAGTTTGGTTGATTATGAATCACGCGCGATGATGAGATCGATTAATTTATATCTATATACACGTTTTTATTTGAAATCATTAATTATTATATGCATTTTTATTTCATTCATTTACCAAATACTTGTAAAACAGCACCGCCCTGGACGATTGGAACCTTGCGAAATTTATTCACATGTGGAAAGTTCTTTCTGTTTAAGCATTAATTAAAGAATTATATATGTATGTAATAGGACGAGCAAAGTACTTTTTTATACAATGTTGAACAGGTTATTTTTCATTATTAAAAAATAAAACAAAACACATTGTTGGATTTTTTCATATAAGTTACTATTTTCCCTAGATATACTGTACCGTTCCCCTTTTTCACCACGCTTACCTTGGCCACCACTTGACTTTTTTGCTGATACTTCCAGTACCCTCGGCTTGGAAGTTCATGACTGTTGATAGGGACATGTTTCTTTTCATGTTTTCTTTTTAAAATTGAATAAAGTATTCACCTTAAATTAAAACAAAGTTTTATCATTCGCCGTGTATGCTTTGGTGAAGGTACATGGCAAATGACCCTATCATTCAGGTTCATACTGACAAATCAGAGAGAACTATGGATGAGGCGCAAGGGAGTGGAACATGCCAAACTATTTCTCCTGAATTTTCCACAGGTAAGTTTCCTGCGTTTAAGGAGAAGCGGGACAGGCGAGTGGGATGTTGTATACAAGGGTGACAGAATAGTACCGTATCTCAAATGACGGGCCCCACCGTCCTCAAGTGGGGACCCATTCAAGAAGTCGTTACATTTTAGAAACGGAAATTGATAAAAAGCAGGATGTCAGGTCACCATAAGTAAGGCGACATTGCACGCTCAAGAAACACGGAAAATAGCCTAACGTTATGATCTATCCAGAAAATAGTACACCTTCGTTTTTATATACTTTTTAAATACTACTTTTATTAAACGATTTTGCAAATGTAAATCGATATTAGTCAGTAGTTGAGAATAATAACATACGCCTTAAAAAGCTTCACCAGGTGAACGGAGCACGTTCGCGCAGCACCCGTACGCCCATACGCTCCCATTCGGTGGGAGTGATCCACAGCTCTTGGGCCGTCTCTAGACAGGACATTATTGCAGCGCCTTTCCAGGCGACCATTGCCGGATCCATATCGCGCGCGTTCGTTATGATGTCCAACTGTTCTGCGCGGTAGTGGTACGGTATCTGCAGGCTAATGCGGTTCTGCAGCCACGTACCGATACCCGCGAATTTCATACCGCCACCGACGACAAGGATGCAGCCGTACATCTTGCGCTTCAGGTCCTCGCTGGGACAACGGTCGATACTCTGCAGCACGGCCTGATCGAGGCCGAGGATCTGGCCGGGATTGACGACGAACTCCTTGTCTGCGGTAGCCGGTGGGGGGTCGATTGCGTCCACGACAATGTCATCTTCTGTGTTAATCTCCGGATTCTTGATCTGTTCTAAGTATGGTTCATTCTCATTCGCTGTTTCTAAGTTATCTTTGAAACCTAAAAGCGATTTAGAAAAATAAATACACGAATAATGAAATACATGAAATAATAATGAACGCAATTGAATGAAACTTGGTGTACATGTAGTACATCTATAGAAATAATTTGTGTTAAATGCATTTTTCGTCGTTTGTCCAAAAATAATTTCAAATATTAATAATGTTTAATATTAATATCTCGAAAATTGAATATATAGGGCAAACGGCTCAAAACGGCGTAAAATCCCGTTAACACAAATTATTTATATACATGTACTACACGTACAAAAAGTTTCATTCAATTTGGTCTTGGACAATTGGAACACTCTCCTTGTAAGACAAACAGGGCAAAAGAGAAGAATAATGGCGACACGAGCAATTAACATTCTCAAAAACCTACATCGACTGAGAGTGGAATGCGCCAAGGTTCTGTTCAGACAGAAAATTAAACCTATCGGGACATATGCACTAAAAGAAGTCTCACACAAACTCCGTTTGATGGACCTCCAAGAACTCGACAAAATAAAAGCCCACTTCATTAAAAAAAATGATGGGAGTGTACAAATCAACCTCAAACACCCTCTGCTATAACCTGATCGGATGACCTACCCTGGGATCTTGCTGAGGAGTGCGATAACATCTGCCAAACTGAGCTTGCCAAATATAGACAACACCGAGAAAAGAAAAATTAAGAGTTCGTCAATAAAAATTATACGGATGGAATCGCTTTCAAGTCAGAAACATGGAGAAAACCAAACCAAAGAAACAGAAGCAGGCTATGCCGTATGACCGTTCACGACTTTCACCATATTTTCTACCAAAATACCCAATTCCACCACTGGGAAACTAGTTGTGTCTGTAGATATTGCGAAGAACATTGTAAAAATAGGTATCACATAACGGAATGCCCAAGAGTAAACGAGTATTTAAATTTGACAAATTGACCTGTTCTGAAGTTGTAGGTTTTTATAGCTGACAAATTATGCAAATAAACTATACTATACTAATTGAAATCCTGAGATAAGTACTGAAACACCATCAACAATCGCATTATTAGACTATATACATCTACTTTTGACTATTTAACGAAGAACCAAATAAAGTTGCCCAGTGTTTTTAGGAGTATAATAATGCAACCAACCTTTTCGTCGAATTTCGCGAAGATAGTTTTCATCATGTGGATCTTCAGGATCACCCATATTCCGATGTTGTGTATGAACCACTTTTAATCCTGTTACGCCGAGCAATTCAGGCGTAAACAAACTAAGCGCTGCGACTATGCACTCGTCGCCTACTTGAATTGTATACTGCTGCACGGGTTGTTCGGGTAGACGCACGCAGAACGTCTTCTCCTGCGAACCGCAAATATCGAGATTCACATGGCAAAACTCCTCTTTCAGCTGCCGCAATAACAACGTGTCCAGCTTATTGCGTTCACTGCAAGCTTTATACGGAAATGCACATTTCTGCAGCAACCAGAAGAACGTCTGCGTGATATCCGCACCACCATAGTCCAACCGCACCCGTGTATTCGGGTGACAAATCCCATCCTCGACGCATGACACCGATGTTTTCTGATCGCCTACGTCTACCACACACGCGTAGCTCAACCCCGAACCGAACGTAGCTGCGACATGGTCCTGCACGATAAAACACCCACCGAAACCGATCTTCAGTAGGAGCATCGCACATAATTCACGCAAATACGTGCGATTGTAAACATCCGGAATAATAAGCACTGCTTTATAGTATTGATAATCACTGGGGTTGATACTGAACTGCGTTTCGAGGATACGCGTCCAAATCGTTTGTATATTGGCGATTACAGCTGTTAGTGAGCCACCAGGTCCACTGTGCACGTTCAAATCGCCACGTTTAAAGGGAAAATGAATGTTGTAGTCATCATCTGGGTTTAGGCGTAGTACATCGTTACCTACGACGATGTCGTCCTTTATATCGAGCCATTCATCTGGTGCAGTTGTCAGGACTTCAGGTTGACTTCTTCGATTGAATGCTGCGATTTGCTGAGGTGGGGTCGCATATCGTCGTCGGCCATCTGACTGTAGGCAGGATTGCAGTGTGTACGAGACGCTAAGACGAGCGTCTTCGATTTCTTGTGCATTTTGGAGTTCCACTCTTGGTGGTAGGAATGGATCCACGTGTGCCGTACCTCCGGGAAGGCGTTTTCTTGCAATCGCGTGCAAAACATTGATGGGATTTAGATCTGCAGCTCTTCCCATCCGTAGATTTAGCGAACCAGGGTGGATGACGATTGTCAGTTTCGAATGGGATACCTCCGAGGGTGTTTCCATCGTTGCTCAACCCATAAACTAAAATAATAAATAATTATATACCTAAAAATTATTTGAATGCTTATTTCAAACATGAAGAGGTTAAAATAAACATACCATCAGTTCTATAGATTGACAATAGATGGAACTAGCAGTACGAAACTATGTTTATGTTATGTGTTTTTGGAAACTTTTTAAAGAATTCTCGCTAATGACTATTTCAGTCAAACAAAGTATAAAAGGAGTCATAATACATCGATTTACATACGTAGGTGTTAGTTGTTTGTAGGAATGATTTAGTTACAGATTTTCCGAAGAATATTCTTTTTTTTTATTGTTACTTATGAGGATGCCCCTCGACCGGTACTAGGTAGCGGCACAATGCGGAACTAAAACGTGAAATTCAAACTTTCTTCTAAAAATATTCTGATCTGCATTTTATAGAATACCCATTTTACGAGAAATGTCGATTATGTCGATATAAATCATGCACCAATCGATTCAGTGGGAATATATCTTCAATCTTCTGGGATAATGGTCACCGGACCATTTCGCAGACAGAAAAATGACTTGGAATTACTTCATCTAAAATTTCAGTTTTATCTATTTTTACCTACCCCCAATATATACAAATTATATACCATTAGACTTAGAATGAAATTTGCCACACTTTCAGGCAACAGTTTTTTGATAACATATTTAAAAATCATATTATATATCATTGAAGTTTACTCAACATTGCCGATCGCAGAAATGAAATTCAAATGAAACTTTTATTCACATTTCCATTATTTCTAGAAGTATAAATCATGCACCAATCGATTCAGCGTGATAAATGCTCTAAACTCCTGGGATAATGTTTCAATTGATAACTTAGAATCTGATGTTAGAAGTCACAAAAGTTGAATCTAAAAACATTGACATTTTCGCTGCCAGAAAAATCAAGTAATGTCCTTTACTTGCGATAGTTGATTATTGTGTCAATTCAAGTGTTGTGCTGGTAAGTATTTAGCTGATAAACTCAGGAATTCCTGCAGTGTTGTCTTATGCATGTTTAACCTTGTATGGTATGCCTTTCTAGGGTATCGGATATCTTGACCTTGTCACCTATTCTATTTTATGTATCTTCCCTGTTCCCTTCGGAGAGTGAAAATTTGTTTGTCAGTTGAAGACCATTGTTATAAGTCATTGAAGTTCATGTACATTTTGCTCTTTCACTCTCGAGGTAGGTTAAACTATATTTTATCTGTGAGGTATCTTTATAATTGTTCGCAACTGGGTAATTGTTGTAACTTCTTCTTCTTCTTTTACCCGCATAGTTGCTGATTGATCATAGACAACAGGCATGCTTTTCTTCCAGGATTGTTCTGGGTAGATTGTTAGCCTTGCTCAAGAGACGAAGAAGACATCTATAGCGACTTCTACAGATTTGAATCAGGGACCCCCTATATGGTAATCACACATTTTACTTCATATTGTTATAATTGATAGTAAGACATGTAATAAGAGGAAATTTTTGCGTGTAAACATTTATTCTGAACAAATACTAAATCTATTATGTCGATTATGTGATATTGGTTGTTTTTAGTAACAAAGATTATCAACTTTAAAAATTCTGTCGAATATTGCAGAACCATTAAGAAAATGGTTCAATTTTAGCAAGGTTTTCTTATCACAGTTACTTTAAACAAAGTTATTCCTAGTATAATGTAAGAAGGTTACTAGTAGTAATTAGTTGCGTAAAATGCAAATAATTTGGAAACCTGTTCAGGGTAGTACAATCTAGAAAAGTTCGTTTTGTTTCTCACGTACTAGTTTCATTGAAAGTTTGGCGCTATGCAAATTGATTTCATCTCGTCGGTATCCGACCGAGCGTCTTGAGATGCGCATTCGATCTGATTAAACGGCGCTCCCCCAGCATGTGGTGCGTAAAATCGCGGTGCGTTTGATACATCCCCTTGTGGACCCCGAGCGCACGCGAGATCTGATTTTCTTGCCCTTTGTCTTGGTCGCTTTTATTTCGCACCTGGTTGACCAGCATCGGCGAGGGGTGAGGCGCGCACGCACGTTTCGCGAATTGTTACAACGACGTGCGGGGAACCTGTTTGGCCGTTCGCGAACAATGCGCAGATTTGCGGTGCTGGGGCCACGAGAGCGAAAAAAAAACGTATGATGATGTGACCAGCGCGAAAAGGGGTGTCGTCGTCGTTGCCGGCGCTGTCTCTCCGCATTCGCAATCGCACGCGCCGCGTCCAATTCTGCGAGAGTGCCAACCCTTTTTCGCGCCGGGGTGTGTGTATGTGTGTGCGTCGCTGCGTGCGCGGCGCCCTTGGGGGTGAGAGCAGCGCGCATCGCGCGTTTTCTTCCCCCCTGGAGCCGAGCGAATTACACACTCTCAGCTATACACGCATGGACGTGCACACGCACGCACACAGGCGCACTCACAACCCCCTACCATCGCTGCTGGATCGCGTACTGCGCGGCACCCTTGCGCTTCTGCTCCTTGCGCTGATAATGCGCCGCGCAAGCCGAATCGCAGTCGAAACACAGATATGGCGAGCAGGTAAACAGTAGCAGTGAGTTTTATCGCGGTGGCCGGACGCACCGAAAGGGAGGCAAAGTTTTTTGCGCAAAAAAAATTGTAAATCGTGCGCGTTGGTGTCCACTCGACTAGGCAGGTCGCCCCAACGGGAATAACACCGACTTTCTGGGATTTTAAATATGGTAAGCTGGCGTTTCACAAATGGAAAATCAATAGTTTTGTGCGGTTAAGTATTTTGGGGATAGTCGCAGGAATTCCTGCTGTGTGTTGCCTTCGGCGGTAAGCGTCTCATGCATGTTTGACCCTGAGTCGTGTGCTTTTTCTTGGCGGAAATTGGTACCGTTTCGTTTTTTTTTTTTACCTTTTTCCCCGTCCCCATCGGAGAGTGAAAATTTGTTTGTCAGTTGAAGGTCATCGTTATGAGTCATTCAAGGTCATGAAAATTTTGCGCTTTCGCACTCGAGTCAGGTTACACCTTGTTTCGTATCTTTTGGGAACTTGGGAACTCTATGTAACTGTTGTAAATTGTCTTAAGAAAAGTGTGTGCGCGTAAACATGTATTATGGTACTTTGCAGGCAATAATTTGACTTCGGGTCAATTTTATTTCGCATCATGAATTTTTCACCTTTCGGCGGTCACTTCTCGACGACGATACCGACAATTCACCAATTTGCGGCGAAATTCACGCACGATACCACCGCGAACAATGCGCTCTGCAATCAGGAAACCAATAGCAATAGATACACGGCGAATGGGGTGCCGTCGTTTACACAGCATCATCCGGCGACGCCGTCCCAGCAGCATATGGTCAACAACAAGTACCAAGCGGCGAACTATCTGAATCAGGCGGTATACTCCCATCAGAACGTGCGCCAGCAGGACAAGCGGTACGACCATCAAGAGTTGGCGCAAGAACTATGCGCTGCCATGCAGAACCAGCCGGATAAGGGCGGTGCGGGTGGTGCCGGCGGGGGAGGCGATAAGCCGGGCAAGGAGGAGCCGCGCGGCCATCAGCTGACGCAACAGAACGCCATGCCCTCCACGTGGCAGTCGCTGGCGACCCCCGGGTCCACAGTTGCCGACTATCTGTCGCACCTGCCCGCCTCCACGCTGCCTCTCAGCCTGCACCACTTCCTCAAGTACTCGGCGGAGACGATCAAAAAGGAGACGACCGCCGGTGGCCAGCAGCAACTGAGCGTTCCGAACGATATCAACCTGCTGCACGGCAACGCGAATCCGCTGAGTAACACGCTCGCCAGCCCGCCGAACGGCCTGCTAGGCGCGCAGTCCATCAACACGCTGGGCACGCTCGGCAACCTTAATCCGGCGCCGGCGCCACCCGCGCCCGCCGCCGCCACCACCACCACTGCCAAAAAAAAGAAAAAGAAGAAGGTGGAGAAGGAGAAGAAGCCGCGACCGAAGCCGGGCGAGATTCGCCTGACAACTGCACTTGATGGCAGCACGCTGTACTGCTGCCCCGAGTGTCACATGGCGTATCCGGAAAAGGAGTTGCTCGAACAGCACCTGGTCGGGCACACGCTGGAACGGCGCTTCGTATGCGACATCTGTGGCGCCGGTCTCAAGCGCAAAGACCATCTCACCCGACACAAGCAGTCGCACAACCCGGAGCGGCCATACGTTTGCACCGTGTGCCTCAAGGCCTTCAAGCGGAAGGAGCAGTTGACACTGCATTTCGTCATACACTCAGGTATCGACTTCCACTGAGAGTAGATTTGCTGATTTTCAGAGAGGGACTGTCTTTGTGCATAGCATTACGACAGCACCTTTTATACTGTGCCCGTCTTTTACCATATCCTTCTCCAGGCTTATCTTGGAATGCCATCCTTAACTTTCTAAGTATTCAGCATTCCGTTGTATGATGATACATCTTAAGTCGCCCAGAGTGCGCCATAATTAATCCGGCCAGCTCCCTCAGATTTAATACTACATTTTCTTATGTTAAGTCAATCTGAATGAAATGTTGCCTGACATTTTCTAGGATTTCCAAAGGGGATCCCATATTCCAAGTGATTACCAATTCAGTACTTTCATAATCAGATTATTTATCATTTGTTGTAATTAAGTTGTTGAAGGAGAAGTAATGATAGTATTCCGTAGTTCCTTGATTAGATTGATTCACGTAGCTTATTGAAGGAGAAGCTGTGATGTATGATTCAATAGTTTCAGATTGTTTTACATTATCTAAGTTCAAAGAAGACTACGTCTTTATATATTATTCAATAATTCCCTGATCAGATCAGATTCGCATTAACAGTTTTAGGTCATTGAATGATGAGTCTTGAATTCTATATCAAGAGTGGTTCCCTATTTCAATTATTCCATGATCTTAAATTAGAACTTCTGAAGGATGATCTATTCCCTGATAGATTGTTTCACAATAGCCGTTCTTTGGTCATTGTAGGATGATATAGGTTTCAGGGATTTCCTGCTCAGAAATTCTTGGGTCATTGAAGCAGGAATCATGATGTAGGATAATTTCAGATGTTCTGAAGGAAGAGTCTTGATATGTGAATTCCCTGAATATATTGGTGCATAATAGCTGTTTTCAAGTCAATGGAAGAGGAGTTCTGCTCTAGGACTCAGCAATTCCCTGATCCGATAGCTCATAATAGCTATTCTTAGGTCATTGATGAAGCAATGTCGACTTGGGATTCGGTGGTTTCCCCATCAGATTGTTCCATTTTAGGTCCACTTGTTCTTAGATTATTTGGCGAGAAATCTTGAAATATGATTCTGTGGTTCCAGGATTAGATTATTTCATATTATCTGAGGTAACGACAACGATACCCTGATCAGATTATTTAACATTATCAGTTCCCGTTAATATTAACAGGTATTTCAATTTGTCAGGTTTCCATGCTTCCCTGTTTTGATCGTTCTTAGGTTATACGTTTTGGAGTAAGAGTGAATGCATCCCTGAATATATTGGTTCATAAAAGTCATTCTGGAGTCATTGATAGAGGAGTTCTGATTTAGAACTCAATAATTCCCAGATCAGATAGCTCATAATAGCTATTCTTAAGTGGTTCCCTGACAGACTGTTCCACAATGTTTGTTTTGATTATTGAAATGGGAGTGTTGTAACCAATCTATTTTTTTTTCTAGGTGAAAAACGTCACATTTGCGCCGAATGTGGCAAAGGATTCTACAGAAAGGATCATCTGCGAAAGCACACGCGTTCGCACATCGCACGCCGGGTCAAAGCCGAACTGTCGCAACAGGGCACGTCGAGCACGCCAACGCTCCAGCTGCAGGTGGCTGCACCGACGACGACAAACAACTCATCAGGTATACTTTAAACGAACCCGAACACAGCAAACCAGCCCACACACGCAAGACACCCAACGGACAGAAGCTAATTCACAAAACCGATCAAAAAATAAACAAACAAACGCAATAAGTCTACATATTTCAACGACGAAAACCAAATCAAACACACAAAAATTTCGGTGCATTATTATAGACTTTAATAAGGTTTAGTCGACGAAGAAGAACAAAAATCAACTGCCTGTGAACGACAAAATGATCTAAATTGATGTTTTGGTATGACTTTATTATGTTTTCAAAATTTATATTGCGCTAGATTTAGGATGGAAATGAAAGTGAACATTATTGATGGCATATTTATGAAAATTTAATTGAGACTTTTTGTGAGAAAAAAAAAGGAATTTAGTGAAAATTTTGAAGAAGAGAAAAAAATGAAATTGTTGTCTATGAACGTTGGCCGATTGCGATTCGCGATTATCTGAATCTGAAAGGTTCGATTTTATTACACTATTATTACGACTATTTGCGTGTAAGTAAAGTTTGTTTATTCTTATTCCTAAGGTTTTCATGTAACTTCTCTTAACTTTACGGTACGGATAATGGATAATGATAGACATAACTAACAATAACTAGTTTAATACATAGTTGTAAGCAGAAACTGTGCAAAGAAAAAATGAATCACACAAAAAAGACGACGCGACAAAACTTGCGCAAATGAGGCGGTAATACAAAGACATTTATAGCGGTCAAGTACAAAACGATAAACATATTTTTGATTCCACGATATTTACGCGAGATTTCCAAAATTCAAACTACTCGAAATACTCACACATACATACATAAATACATACATACGACACACACTGCAGATAGTTACCATAGGATATACATAACAGGCGCGCGGTAAATTCTCTAGAGAGTTACGTATTTATAATTTTAGATACAGAGAAAAAAATCCCCCAAAGATATGAACATAAATTGAAGAAAGAAACATATGCTATGAAAGAATTATATAAGAAATCCATAATAATGTATTATATATTGATGAGTGCAAGTGTTTCCAAGTATGCGCCAGCGAAACAAAGTCATGCGACACGTGTATAAGCTTCAGAACTCGACACTAATAAGATAAAAATAGTACAAAACACTTACATGCCATTGATTTGGCATTGCGACGATGGAACTTAAACATTATTACTCTACGATTTAAGATGGAACTTAAAGTGTAAGCCTTAAAGTCAAAAGCCGATGTAACACAACTTGATTCCAACAGATTAAATGATCCGAATGATTTCTGTTTTTGATGAAGAGGCGCAGGAAACAAAACTCCAAGAAAAATAAATACACACACACATGCAAAAACCAATTACTACAATACCTATAAAATAATAATTATAATGTGAAACATAGATTATTCAAGTATAGTTGTTCAAGTACCAATGTCGATCGCATTCGTTCTATCTCTCGGACAATCTCTCTTTCCAAGTGAAACAAAAACACAAAACAAACAAAGAAAAATGTGAAACATCTAAATCTAATTTTGTCAGGTATCAAAAGCGCGCTCGGCGCGTATTAAATGCACAGATTAAAAAATGATAGTAACAAAACAAATGATGAAGAATCTATGATATAGAGATATATTTAGCTATTTAACCTTAGGCACATGTGAAGCAGAGATTCAGATTTCTATGATTTCCTCGACGTGCGCGCCGATTATTTGATTGCTGAAATATTTACGAATCGAAACGATACGACATGACGATGATGATAATAATAACTGTTAAGACTGTAATATTACTAAAAACTAGAAGTTACTATATTATTGGAGGCGACGATTACAATATACAGGCAGGCAAAACACAGAGGATAAATTGAATTTACCGGAGTGTATGTAGTAGGTGCGCGTATGGGGATGAAAAGTGGTGTGCGCCACAACGCGCTGGGGATGACAAAATCAACACAAATGTCGATCGACTGTTGGTACCGATCGTTGGTTCTTGTATAGGGAGAAATGACATATTCGGCTTGTAGACAAGCGCTTCCTTTACTATAAACATGCTTTATGATGATATGATTATAATGACGATATGAAATGAAAAATATAATAAACAGCACAATTTATAATTATCTTTGTTGAATATGTAGAGAACTTCCAGGAATATTACAATGATTGTATCAAAGCAAGCAATGATTGTATAGAGGCCAATTGGCATTATATAAATTTGACGGGCATATATTCCCCATGCCCGTCAAATTTATATGTCACATACGTAATGTAATGTATGTGCTCGTTTCGAGCCCATCCACGTAGATATTTTCAGTACTTCCGTGCACAGAAGGGTACCGGTACTGCCTAATCATCGTGGCTCGCTTCACCAGATGGCCGAAATCCATTCCAATTCCCCACCAAGAAGCCACTACCGTCGCACGCGCCCTATTTGATCAGTGGATATGCAGTGGATTTTGAACCCCTCTTCGAATAACCACTGATCGGGGCAGACAGTGTGAATCAAGATTGTTTCAGTCTCTTAATGCTTTCCTGGGAACATACCACTTGAGGACGACAGCATATCATCCCCAGGCCAACAGCATGGTAGAACGTCTTCACCGTCAGCTGAAGGTCCGCCTGGAAGTTGAACCACCACCGCCGACCTGATGTACGGCAAACCTCTACGTCTCCCAGGAGAGTTTCTGGCCGAAAGGACGGATGCTGAATGCATAGTGAATGCATCGAAGACCTTCCTGACCAAATGCAACAATTGCGAACCGTAGAAAGCACGTGTCATCCTAAAGGCGTGACTTCGTAAATAAAAGGTTACAGGACTGTACACACGTCTTCCTAAGGCACGATGTTGTGCGGATGGGACTGTAACGACCGTATCATGGACCGTTCGTGGTAGTCGACAGATCGAAGAAGACCTTCACGTTGAGGATTAGAGACAAAGACGCCACGGAATCAATTGACCGCGTGAAACCCGTCTTTGTTTCACAAGAGAATTATTTTGTACTACAGTCATCCCGATATGTCCGACGACACAGATGGAAGTCCAACCCATTTCTCTCTCTTTCTTATATTAACGTTCTTGCCTTTCCACACTTCTCTGTCCAGACTTCTGAACACCGCACTTTTTCTACTATTATTGCCAATCCTGACGGTTTGCGCACCTCAGTCAATTGGTCTTCAACCACACTACAGTATACGTCGTTTTCAGCAACATAAGCCCGGTAGGCGCACAGGAACAGACCGCATGTAATAAACGCACATGTTTTGCAACTGCACAGAAAAGTACTTTCTTCTTCGCTACTCATTTAGAATAACGGACAATGCACTTTCGAAACTCATATCCCATTCGCCCCTTTCAATCTCTCTCTCTCCTTTGAACCAAAACCTGCCTTTGCCAGGACCACTTTTTCAGATGCTTTTAGGCCAAGGATTGGGCTTAATCAACGAAGTCACTCCGAAGTCACTTGAAATTAGTAAATGAAAATAGCACATTATCAACTCACTGACCCTCGTAATGCACACAAATAAATTCCTAAACTGCTCAGTTAGGGGGTTAGACCGACGACTCTCTGGAAAGGATGTTCGAGGGGCAGAACGATTGTTTGAGACATTTTTGTTGGATTAGAAATTAGAAAGATAACTCTCAACATTTGCCAACCTTGAGAGGAAAGGCAGCCCGAGGCGGCCCGAGATTGTTCGGACAGCCCCCACCGGGTTTTGCCGCGTTTTACGGACGGTTGCTTTCGGTTTTTCTATTTGTAGCTTGCGAGTTGTTTTGGAAGACTCAATTCTTTGACTCAAGGCTCAAGTCTTTGCAAAGGTTGATTAACCGAGAATTTTCAGGAATATTACAATAATTGTATGCCGCAACTTATAAACCGTTACATGCCTTCATTTACAATATAAACTTAACAAACAATATTAATTAAACAAGTTAAAATTATGCACTGCCTTGCACGCAGCGTAAATGTTACGCAACATTCGCCTTCAAAGTATCCTTCTACTCCACTTCTCCTCAGGAATGGCGGACAACACACTTTCGAAACTCCTCTCCCATTTATATCTTACAATCTCACTGCTGCATTCCTTGTAGAAACTTCCGCAAATATGTTCAAGTTTAGTTTACTCCCCCATTTCCTGATCTTTCACTCGCATTACCTCTACTACTAAATACCATTACCATTCATCTCCGACATCCATACATTCTTACTAATTGTAAACTCTCTTCATACCTTACTACCTTGCATTTGTCTTTCCTTATTACAGTAACTCTTCCAGTGTCCCAAAAGATTATATAATTTGTCGTAGACATCTTCAATTTCATGAAATACTTCAAGAACCAATCTTGCTCTATTTCCAGGTAATTCCATTCAATAAGTGTATCATTTTATTTGTAGAAAGTGGGACTGCCTGGTCCAAAGCGCCTCTTCACCTTACTGACTAGAAATACGTTGTTAATCAGGGGCCTGCCCAACAGATCCTGAGAGGCACCCGTCCTTCAGTAATGGCGCTAGCGCCATTTGTTAACTTCGTTCATAACATGTTTTGCTTATTTATTTCAAATTTCGTACAATACGTATTTCACCTATGCGGCATCGTCACATAATAATTCCAGACATTCTAGACGGATCTACGAAAATTCACCGCTGTAAGATCACCTTCGCAAATTCGCCGCTAAGAAAAATCACCGCTCTTTAAATCACCGCAAGTAAATTCACCGCCAGTAAACTAACCGCGTCTCTTAACTTCGCGCTCTTTAATAACAAGTGCCCCTAAACGAGCAACTTCTTCTGTTCTCTATGAGTTTCAATCATTGTTAAGGAATATCTCGCAAATAATTAGCAAAAAAGTTCAATCAACAACGTTTTGATAACCTAGGAGACACATTCACGAATGTGCAGAGGAAATGCTGAGCAATTAACTTCTTAACGCTTGTGTTCGCTGAGGAACACAGGCACCAAAATGTTCTGTATATATACTCATATTTGACAGCTGATTTATTTTCATTGCGATTATACGTTAACTTGGACACCTTCGTTTTAGACGTCAATTTCATTTAAATTAATTATATATGCACGTAATACTTTTGCCCCCGGGCACCACCCAATCCCCGCGATGAGTTTTCGCGCGGTGAATTTACCAGTGGTGATTTAGTCGCGGTGATTGTTCCGCGGTGATTTTACAGCGGTGAATTTACTGACCCCTATTCTAGACATATACTTTCATTATATTGTAACTTTTTTTAAATAATTGTTTCAAATTTGAATTTATTATAATGAAATTAGTTCTGTTGCATTCATCTATTTCTTCTGTTTCTGCCATGAAACAAACATACATCGTTATTTATAGTTTATATATAGTAGATTTAAATATTTATGTATTTCGGTTATTTTGGAATTTTTGTTGTATAAATATATATTTATACAATGAAATTAGTACTGACGCATTCAGATATTTTTTCCTATTTTTGGTCTGAATTTCAAGTGCTACACTTTTCTACTTTCCCAGATAATAGCACTTTACCTGGGACAAAAGTTCACTCCACAGGCTGCGAAGAAAATCGCAAACATCGCGGTTGTGCATATTTGTTATTTGCATTGTTTTGATAAGACTTACAGGTGTTACACTCTTCAAGTTTCCGAGAAAACTGGACATTTAGGGGTTCCGAAGAAAGTCGCAAAAATCGGGGACGCGCATATTTGGAAATTCAAATTCTTCAGAAAATTATTAACTGGAATTTTCCAGGATAACGTTTATACTCCATAAGCGATAATGTACAAGTAACAGCCCACCTGGGCAGCATAGTTGGTAGTGCTTCGACTTACCGAAATTCGAGTCCCCGAGGTGGGCACCCACATGTGTAAAGTAATTAATTAATTCACACAAAAATTAATCACACAAAATCCACACCATTAAAATCACACTACAAAATCACAACATTTACAAAATTACACACCAAAAATCACATCAATCGCAGTATGCTCATCTCACTACAACTACAACAAACAAAAACCACGAGGCAATCTCAACACTCAACAAGGAATCAACACAACACCAAAAATCAACAATAACAACATCACATTATCATGTAAAAATATAAATAAATAAACATGTATCCAGGCTGAAGGACTAGATAGGTCGATGGTCTACGGACCAAATATAATTTTTTTTGTAAAAGTAACACCTTATAAAGAGGTCTCCCCAAACAAACAATAAAGTATATGGTATTATCTGAAACCAAAGTGAGTTGTGAGTAATTTGATACTATAATCATCTCCTCGAAAAAAATTATGAAATAGGGTGTATTTTTAGTAAATAAAGGGATGTAAAAAAAAGGCGAAAACACCAAAATTAAATAAAATATACTCCAATAATAGATTTACAACAGATATAATACAGAAAATCTTAAAGATGTGCTTAAAATTCGAATTATCGATTTATGTCGCGTTTTTTTACCCGAAATTGGCCATTGTGCCGCGTGGCAATTTCGAGTCTAATTTACGTGTACCACCAAGTTGTTTAGTCTACTCTTAAGTTCTTTCAAATATTTTTGTAAAGGGGAGGAATTCGTCACATTTCGATAATCTCTGAGCCATTAAGAAGATATACGATAAACACAAGATGGGTTCAGAGATTGAAGTGGTTGACGCGATATGGTACGCTGGCGCCTTGTTTAAGTGTGGCTGGTTTTTGTCACCCTCTCCGGATGATCCATGTGCGTTTGTGCCACATGCTTGGCGAATATATCTGCGCGCTTAAACGCGCGCATGGAGGTACACGGAGGGTGGTACACCCGGGAGAGAAAGAGAGACTGTCAGCGTAAGGAGGGTGTATCCAAAAACAAGAAAAAGCGTAGTGTCATGTTAATTACTGCAAGGAAGTTTGTGTGGGCGGTACGGCTTCAAGGTTTAGATTGTTACTTAATAAAATCAGTTGCGATCCGAACTCACCATTTTCAACTTCCTTAACGCGCAACACAGACAGCGAGTAGTTGTCGGCCTGAATTCTTCAATCTTCTGGACGTTTAAGGACTGCATGTGGGCCCAGTGCGTTCACCGCGCTATCGCCAAAGGGTCGGCACTCAGGACACGTCTCCTTTCTCATCTGTCGTTAATACACCACTGATCGGAACGCAGTGTGTTCAACCAGGGCCGCCGACGTTGGAACGCGACATGCCCCAATCATCGCTCATATTGTCTGAAGATATTTTAGGCCAAGGGTTGTGCTTGATCATCACGTCAAATATGGCTCCCCCAAAGTTTGATTAATACAGGAAGTCACTTAAAATTAATAAATGAGTTACTCGGCGAGCAACGGGTCGTAGGTTTACGGCTGTTCTGGGATTTTCTATTTATGTCTTTCCAATTGCAATAGTTTCTAATCCTTGCAAATGAACGAGGCCAATGGCAGTTTTTTTTTTGGAGCATAAATTCTTGAAGTCCAGCTGAGAAAGCCCCGAAATGAAACGAATTCAGGTAATAATCAAAATTTATTTTATATTAAATTTAAGACAACACATTTATAATAGTTGTACGAAATGGAACAATAAATCAAACAAAGAATTTTACAAGTTGGTGGAGTGATGCGAATGAACATTAGACGCGGCGTTTGATCGCTTCGTCGAGTTCCGGCAGTGCATCCTTGAACTTCTGCCACTGAGGCATCGACATCATGATGCCCTTCTTGCCGGGACGCATCTCACCGTCGGCGTTGTAGTACTCCCTGATGTTGACGTACCACTTGCCTTTGAACTCCGTCAGCTTCAGAAAGCGGTTGTTACCGAGTTCCCAGGAGTCCTCCTCATCGCCGCGACTGTTGTTCTTCGAGGACGAGGTCGCCGCCTTCGACTTCTTCGCCGGGGTCCGCTGTAATATTCAATTTAGCCAGTTAAGCGGGAAGTCGTTTCGAGGTTAGGTACGACGCCGGTGTGTAAAGCAGTATCGGCGAAAAATACTTACGTCGTCGGGACCGGAATCGGAATCACTGGTGGAGGGCTTACGTGCTTTAGTTTTCGGCATTTTGTGAAATATGTATTTAGCGTAGGGCAAAGTGGATGAGGACAATCTGATTTAATCGACGTACGTTAAACGGTTGACGAAATGAAACTGAATGTCATGGGAATGGAAACAAGATTTCCCCCGCCAAGTATCCACTGAAAGCTTTATGGTTACGCACTGCTGCCAACTGCAAACCTGGTAGAGACTGATTGGCGACTATTTC
>WSZQ02000016.1:181919-196084 GCA_019419845.2 Weissflogia rhopalogaster
TTCCTGGTAAATAACAAGATGCGTAATGTTATTAATATGTTTACCTATGACTCCAACCGAAAACGACAAAGAATGCATAGTAAACAGATCAAGTAAGCCTCTTTTTTGCCTTTATTCGCTCGGCACCGGAGCTTATAGCCTCAGTTCGTACGACAACGTGCTTAAAGTGCAAAAATGCGCGGCGCCTGTTTGATCGGAGGTGTAAATGAAGTGGGCGGTGCGGCCGAGGCCGTTCATCGTGCACAAACAGCATATTACGCACTCAAAAATATCATATTGCTGTGTAACTTCTGTAGGTGCGTAATATGTATTTACTGCAATTGTTAGAGAAGGTGAGGCACTAAAGGCCACATTCAAAATGTGTTTGAACACTATTCAAAAATTAAATTTGTAAATAACCTATTCAACATTTACATAGAATTTTATAATGAAACCAAATTACTTTTACTTCTGTTACTGCTATTTGCAACTTTAGCAACATTATACATGATTAAATGTATAAACATTGAAATATTACTGAAATAAATCCAAGAATAATTAGGATATAAACTAATTAAAATCATATAATTTCAAATTAATAATATATAATCCCAAATGAACCGACAATGACTCTGTGAATGATATATTAAGTAAATTAGGTTCTATTATCGTTAAATCGCTTTCAACACGACTGTTTTTGTTGATTACCCTATTTCGCTACAATATACTGTGAAAATGTACACATATTTCAGCGAACGCACAAAACGTGTCAACGCCATGAAAGCTACAAGCTTGTCGCGTGGAATACATGAAATATATATAAGCGACGTAATAAAGTGTGTAATCGTTTGTTTATACAACGTCTTGAAATTGAATACGCGAATATTGGCAGGTTTCATTAGAGAGCCAGAGGAAGATTGATGCGTTTGTTCCGCCTCATTTCGCTATTTGTAGGCGAAAACCGCTGCCTGCCATCCGTCAATCATGCCGCGATACGATTACAATTATTAATACACTTTCGACTACGACGAGCACACGTGGCGCAGTTTTCCGAAACACATACATTGGATATGTATAAACATATTGATTTATACACGTGGAAAATTTCAATGCTACTTGCTGTTAAATATTGACGACTTTATGCAGAGTCGACATCTAGTGACAGTGTTAAAAGTGGAACACGTAATTTCCCTAATTTCCATTAAAGTGAGGAAAATCAATAACAGGTTTCATGTTATTTAACAGTTATTAAATTCTCACATTGTCGCGAATGCATACGTGTGGCCACCGTTTTGTTCCGCTTCCTGTGTGTTGGAAAACGCCTACCTCTGTAGGGGTTGCTTACTGATATTAGTAATTTGAGTTTTATTCGTTTTTTTTCGAACTTAGCCTCTCTTCGGACGGCCTCGTGTGTAAAGGGGCAAATATTTTGCATTCGAAAGATTACAGTAAACAAACCACGGCGCTGTGCGTAAAGAGGCAAAGACGCACAGGACCTGTTTGATCGGAATTTTAAAGATGAGCTAAACAAAAGAGTCGTAGGTAAAATATAGTACGTTAGCATATTAGTAGCATAATACGCTTTCACGTTCGTATTGTGTTTGCCCCCCTTGCTTTTTACTACTACTACTATAATGAAAAAAGAAATCATACGTTATAATCAGGTTTCACTTTTTTATATTTTGACCATTTTAGGTTAGGTTAGGTTTTATATTTTGATAATGTTAGGTAATATTTCCATGTAAATGAACTATTAAAACAAAAAAGGTTTCTCATAATATTCTTGTTTCTTTCATGGTGAAATGTTGAAATGGTGAAAGACGCATTGCGACACGATGTTCCTTGCTGGGTGCTTTCACGTTCGTGCGTAATATGAAGTTTACGGCACTTGTTACGTAATATTCTATGCTTTTGGGTTTTTGCCCACCTTGCCCTTTACTACTCCCTTATTCAATTTGATTGATCTGTGTTTAACTGCACCATGTCCATAATGCAAAAAGAAATCATACATTTTCGCTATAATCAGCTTTCACTTCTTTTATATTTTGCCAATATAAAAAGGTTTCTCATAATAACCTTGTTTCTTTCGTGGTGAAATGGCGAAATGGTGAAAGACGCATTGCGACACGATGTTTCTTGCTGTGTAGAATCGAAAACTTCCGCACCGTTTACAACTGCGACAACTTATCGCGTAAGATGTATTGAAATTTTGTTTTGCCTTGCATTTCGAAGTAGGCACACGGTCGGAAAGGATAATGCGACGGCTGCAGCATAGCGCAGTGGCGGTGGTGGTGGTGGTGGTGGACTCGCGACGGTTTGCCTACCGACGTGTGTCTGCTCGAATACACTTTGCCTAGTATCTAATCTTTGTAAACGTATCGATACGTTGCCGTCGCCGACGCATCAACGTGGACGAACACATTCATGGGTTTGTAAACCTTCTTTCCGTATAGGAAACATGATATTGCGTTGAAAGCTATGAAAGTCATGCGAGGAATATTCCATTTTTGCATTTATTATAAGCTTGTTCCTTTCAATATTTATAAATTCATAAATCCATTTATATTATTAGCTATTGAGTATTTCAACAAATATTCAGGTGTGAATACAGTTATAATTTATAAAATATTTGCTTGCAATAAGAGCATGACACTGTAGATTCTACTTAATCTGGACAAATTTAAAGAATGGTAACTGAATTGCTGCGGTACAAAGAGATGGTGTTAAAATATAAGTTTGCCACCCTGCACCTTTCGGACGTTCGGTCCAATCGCTATTTTGGCTCATGTTTCCGGTGTATATAAACCGTGAGGAGGTGTAATTACGCCGGAAGAGAAAGGAGGAAGTGTACTGAGTTGACAGCCCTTAGTGATAGTGAGGTGAACGCACTGGATCCACATTCTGTCCTTGAACGTCCCGAAATCAGAAGATTATAGGTAGACAATTACCCGTTGTCTGTGTTGTTGCGTAAGGGAAGGTGAAGAAGAGATAGCAACTAGTTTTATTAAATTAAAACTTTAACCCTGTAATCTATAAATACCGCCTACAAAAATCCTGCCTCACGGTACCACAACTCACTCGCATTCTCTTATATTCGGACAAAATCTGTCGTATTCTGGCTCTCTCACTGTTTATTTTTCTCAGGGGGTATCCGTGCTCGAGCCCAGGCGCACAGACCGATCAACTACGTGTAAATATTAGCTCTTAGCTGTTTGCTGGAGATACTTGTTAGGAGACTTAATTTAAGCATGTCGTGCCATTCATTTCTCCGGGACCGTCTTGCCTGTTCCATGTCTTGATTAATTAACGGCTCAGAGAGAGTTTATATATTTAGAACGGAATGAAACGTTATGAAAAGACCTGAACATATTAACATATCTTCATATCAAAATTATTCATAATCTATTAATATGTTTAGAATTCCTTCACCGTTTTATTGCACCACGTAAAGATCGCTCTTCGGCAATGCGCTCTTCATTTCTGTTCCAGACCGTAAATCCTAGCATGCACATCTTGACCATACCTCGTACCAAAATTCTTTGCCTTGCCCTCAGTTATTTCTATCATTTCTATTCTTACAAACAGCCCCCTCTATATTTTAATTTCTGTATAAATAGCTTTCATGGTGATGGATCGCAAACTGTTGACGCTGGTTGTAAAACAGAGGTAGTGAATAAAGTCAGTAGTAGCACCGACGCTGCTTAGAGTCACTCTAGTTACTCTAAGCCAAAAAACTTCTGTAGTAAATTTCTCGCCCTAGGAAACTACCGCTGCCTTACAACCAGCGTCAACAGTTTGCCGTCTATCACCATTACCACCAACCAGTGACTTGTGAACGTCGTTTGTCGCCAAAAAAAAAACAATCGTCGTTGTGCAAGCAATTAAAAAGTTGTCACCATAACCTACATGATGTAGTCTAACGGTGTCTATTAAACAATTAAAGTAGGCACACATTAGTAAATTGACTTTTATGAAATATGGCATAACCAATTATCCATTTTCTTTTCGATTGTTTAACATCGGTCAACATTAGATCAATAAATAACTACTTTTCTATGCCCACTCGTACAAATGACTGTAGAATCCACAAGAAATATAATGGATCTTCTAGGCAAAGCCACTAGTCAACTTGGTTAAACACACAACATAAGAATCAATAAACTTTCTTTTTTTGCTGATTGTGAGCAAATTTTCACATATATTATTCACCGGTGGTATTAATATTTCATTTTTTTAATCCGCTTGTGGGGGCAGTAATCGGATAATTTCGGCTGTAAACATATTTCGCTTTTGTGGACGAATGCGGATATATTTTTCGGTTTTCTATTGTCGACTGATATTCGTCTTTTGTACAAAATACGCGAGGGGGTAAGCATGTCGGTTGCGTTTAATAAAAGTGAAAGCGAGCGCAAAATTCCTCAGCTTAGCGCCAATTTGATTTCGTTTAGTGCATGGCGAGCGGGCGCAGGATGGAAGTTAGAAGAAGTATTGATTTGCGGATGGCGGAGACGTGCGCAAATCCTTACCTCACGTGTCTGCAAATGTTGACTGTTTGACTTTGCCTGACGTGCGAGAACGTGAGCGGAAATGGGAATAAAATAAGTTAATCTGGAATCTGATCTGGAACCATAGAGGGACACGTTCTTCTATTATTTGATTTGCTCTCGGCTTCTATTTTTCAGATTTTTCTTGAGAGATGGGAATGTGTTTAATTCCTTAAGGCAAGAAGATACTATTTTTATATTTGTTAAAAAGTTTAATAAAATGCATCAAGTTTATATTTTTGATTTTTAAAGACTTACTTTAGTTCTACGAAATTTTAAAGGATTTATTTATGAAGTAGTCTAATGAAAATTGTATATTTACTTTTTGTTTTGATTCTGAATTTATTCAAAATATGTATTTAATATATCTAGAATCTATAATAAATCTAGAATCAGAACAAAAATTTAATATTTGATTTGATTGATGAAATTCATACAAGGAAACAAGTTTTATTAATAAATATTTGTCAAAATACATGACCTCAGAACGTTTTGAACTTCAGAAGTTCATCGGAATTTTTCTGTAAATGATAGAAAGTTGTTGTTTCCATTTGATATCCACTAGCAATGGACAATAAATAGATTTTTCGAAAACTATTCGTTGATTTACACTCACAGATTCAGAAAATAAATTCTACATACCAGGAACATGTAGAAATGAAAAAATCGCACTACCATTAACTGTTTGAAGAACTTTTATGGGAGTTAGCATTTTTTCGAATGACTTGGAAATTTTCAAAGGTCCCAGTTGTAAATAAAGAAACTTTTCCTTGGGTTTTATGCCAGAAAATATTATTTAAAAGCAAAATACTTCAGGTTCACAAGCATCAAATGTAAGTAGATACTTTATATTTGATACTTGTGAACCTTCGAAAGTGCAGGAATTTCATCAGTATAATAACCTGTTATTTTAAATCTGTTTTTATACATACTAATTATACTAACGTTGGTTCATGCTATTTGAAATTCCCTGGAACCAAGATACTACTTTCAAAGCGACCAAAAATCATTTCTTAGATTAAATCGTATTTTTAATTATAAAACTGCTATTAACATTCCCTCATTCCTTAGAGAACTTGCCTAGAACTATGAGTTCAAGAATGAAAAATCGCGTACAATGTACAACATTTCTCAAAGAAAAAATGAACTGAAATCGGTTCATCGTACAAGAGAAATAGAAAATGCGATAAGAGAACTCTTATTCTTTAAGTTTCAATTGAATGTGTAAAAATATAAGAAACTTATGAATTAATATGTATTTTGTTTTGTTTCAGATTTTCAAAAATTGGAACGTGAAGCACGAATTTGTAGAAAACTGCAACACCCCAATATAGGTAAAACAAAACTAGAATAATCGTTAAGCCTGTAATAACTTTACAATTCTCTCATTACTCTCTATCTCACACTGACGCCCATATGATTTCGTACGATTGTTTAGCTCTCTCTCTCTCTCAGTATTCTCTCAACGCTTAGTTGATATATCATTCGCGAACTTACTTATTAGCCTCGCCTCATCCACAGTCAACAGCATCATCGAATCTTCACTCACCTAAAATGAAATACTCTATCTCCAACTAACTCTATACAATACTCTATCTATCTAACTCTACTTACTTATTAGCATTTAGTACTAACTGTTAGCTGACAAAACTAAATCATCATGATAACTGTGATCAAGTATCTGTATTGTTCTTCGTTCTCTTTTTCATTTTGCGCAGTTTGCAATCCAGACGTTCTCAAGCATTTAGGTAAACGATCATTGAACATTTATTATTTATCGAACTGCTTGGATATTTGATTGACGTTCTTGTTTATACATATATATTATATATACTCTTCTAGCTTTTCTCTCATTCATTGACTGACTCTCTGTCTCTCTGAATTCGTGTGTGCCTGAACTGCAATTCGTCTCACGTGTCGAATTTCAGTTCCAATTTGTCCATTATACAACACAATCACTGTGGTCTCGAATTGGCACAAGAGCAAGATACAAAATTGATGCGATTCGTGCGTCGTTCCGAGTATGAACTTCGACTTCGCGCGAAATTCTGTTGCGTTTCGCTCCGTTTTTTGTTTTCTCTAAATGTAGTGATTTTCGTTCACCTGCATATACACTTAGTGATATTTGCATGCGCAGACTGCAATTCTTCCTGAGTTATTCTTATTCTTACTATTCATGTCCATTTTAGCACATTACTAGTACCCGTACCGAGAAATGTGCCTCCATTCACCAGAAAACAAACCTCGTCAGGATGCATCCTTGATTTTAGAATAGCATTTCACGCTGTCGATATTACACGACTTCCTTCAGTAGAGAGAGCAAGAAATCAGTTTTCACGGGAAGTTTCTGCGTTCGTATTGAACTAGGTTAATGAATTCTTACATCATTTTAAAGATAGTTCCAGATAACCTTACCTAAAATAGTTGTAGTGGTGTACTTAATATAGAATATTTTAAACAAACTCTGTAAAAATTATTGGAGTTGTTTTCGGAAGTATAAAAACTTCACTTGTACTGAAAACAACGTCAAACGTTTTCAGGCCGTTTGTCGTTTTCGGTGAGCGGTATCAGATCATACTGTATTGGACTATTTTTTACTAATTTCCGTCAAGAAAATGTTTGACCAATACAATTTATTGTTAGATAAACAACGTTTTACAATCCGTATAATTCCATGATCGTGATTTTCTAGACATTTATAAAAGGTGTTCAATTATGTTAATTATCTAACATATTTTACAAAAACCACATCAGATTTAGATCAGGTTCAATTTAGATCAGAGATTTTCAATCAATGTGTCGAAAAAAATTTGTATGTCGCGAAATTTTAAAAAGTTCTGGGCATTTAAAAGTTCAGAACCTAGAGGAACTATTTTAGCTTTCTAAATTTGAGTAGTATCTTATATTTGTAAATCATTGTAAATCATTCAGAGAAGAAGCCTTTACTCCCATCAAACTTCAACTCTATCATGGACTATATTTAACCGTAGTAATAAAGGTTAATATAATCTATAAGCCTTAGAAAGACAACTCCAGAAAATGTGATTTAAATGAAGAATATTTGACATAAAAGATGGAAAACCCTAACTTTAATGTTGAACCAGAATTTTATTAGAGAATTAAAAGTAATTGTCTGGAAATTACCTCACATTCCTCATTAAACCGTACTAAAGTTTAGTTCTCATTGCCAGATGAACTAATTGCATATAAAAATATTCCTCAATTGTCGAACAAAATTGCTTCAATATTTATAATGGAAATGAATAAATCATGTACTAAAAGCATTAAAAATGCATAAATTTCAAATCTAGATTAACATTGTCATCATAATCATAATCATAAATCATAGATTTAACATTGACTCATAAATGCATATCAAAATTGTTCAGTTCGAAAATGAACTATAATTCATAGCGAACAATGATAATATTATCTATAATCTTCAGCAAGACAACCTTAGAAAAGGATAGCCTTTTACACAACTTTTTTTATAAAAAAGGCAGAGTTGAAAAAGAAAATAATGCAGCTGAAGATTTTAATAATGCAATTTAAAGTAATGGAAATTTTATAACTTTCTTAGTTAAACTATTCTGTCGTGAAAAATAACTTCACTGTTATAAAAATGAATGGAAATGAATAAATTATGAAATAAAAGCATTGCAAATGCATAAATTTCAATAGTAGCTACATATCGAAATTGTTTGCGTGATGTTTCCACATTTCTGCGATTTTGATGCATGCAAAAAATTTGCAATCACGTCTGGATGAATGGAATTGAGAGCCACTCCATTCCCTATAATTTCATTGCCGTTTGCCCGACTATATTTCCATATCGCAAAAATTTGATTAAATCACATCGATTTTCTTTACCAACCAGTCGACGGAAGAAGGTACCAGTTGAACGAAACGAACGAGAAGAAACGAGACACTTCACTTGGAATTGAAATCTTGCTCGCTATCATCCCATCCTCTACTGCTCTCACTCTCTACGCCTTTATTTCACTCTTCTACTACAAATAATTTCTAAAAGAACCATATTTGCATCACCACCTTATCTCTCACGTTTTTGAATTATTCTTGTATAAAATTGCGACGCTCTTTTGTAAAATCTTCAACGCCGCCCACAAAGAAGAACGAGTCGGACTAATCTGCGCCTGTTCTCTTTTGTTTTCAGTGAGATTACACGACAGTATACAGGAAGAAAATTTTCATTATTTAGTATTTGATTTGTAAGTAGCACATCATGGTATGACAATACGAAAAACAATTGTTTGGTGTGAATTGTATTTTTATTTCTATATTTCTCTGAAAAAAAAAATGGTGGCGAATAGTGCGCATGGGCATTCTTCGGCTAATAGCTTTTTAAAGTGCGTGTTGGTATTTTCGGATGTGTGTTTGGGCCTTGAGTCTTGAATCCTGAGTCTTGGGTCTTCAGCCTTGAGCTCGGAGCATTTGGGTCGAAAGTGGGCCAATCGAGAAGTTCATTGAATACGCAAATACGAGGGTTGCAAGCAAGCCTGTAGGGTGCTGATGCGCGCGTCGCGGACCTTTTCGCCCATCTGCATATTCACACAACCAAATGTGCCCTTAGGGTGACGGGCGGTGAACTTTTCGAGGACATCGTCGCTAGAGAATTCTACTCCGAGGCGGACGCTTCGCACTGCATACAACAGATTCTAGAATCAGTCAATCACTGTCATCAGAATGGCGTCGTACACAGAGATCTCAAGGTAAGACTCAACACTTTTCGCTCTTCATTGTAGCACTAAGCATGATGTAGCTAGGTGTCATACATTTTTGTTGATGGAATGTTCGACATGCGTCGTTTGCGTCTAACACAAAATTCAATTTGGGATAAAATGGTTTATCGGTTTTTATATTCATATATAAAATTATATAGAACGTCGACGTGTTAAGGTACAGACATGTTTTGGCATGTCTAGAACATATAAAAGAACTAGTTCATTTATTTTTGAACTTTTTATGAAGGACTAGCATGTGGTAAATGGGTAAATAGGTAAAGTCCCTGATGGAACAATTCATTCGAGAATGAGAGTTCGTTCTTCTGTTCGAGATTCTGTCTGGGGAAACTTGATTGGATAGTGTTACTCATTGTCAGAGATATGTTTGAGGCTTGCTTGAGTTGTAGAGTATATATGTAGAGTATATATGAAGAACTATTAATAGTTGTAGTATTAGAAGTTGACAATGGCAGTGAACGACTGACGATCTTGACTTTGCAAATATGTTCAAATATTGACCTTAGACAGTACTAACATTAAGCCAAGATTACAATTGTAAGGTAAAATGGTTCAAAATATGTGTCTACAATTTCCCGAATTAAATTCAAATATGTGAATAAAATACCTAAACTAAGAATGTACCTTGAATCAGACTTCATTATATCAACATTGGTCCATTTAGGCTATAGAGCCACACCAGGAACAAAATTTGTATACTAACAAAGCTTAAACCATTCTGTACGGTTTCACATTGTTTCTCAATTAGTTCAATGAAATCTTGAAAATACCAAAATCTAAAACAGTATATGTACATCTTAATTCTATCACTAACCAATTAAAGTTTCCAAAAACTAGTTCATTTCAGCCAGGACCCTTTCATTCTTCTCTATATTCACAAAGTCTTTCCAAATCTTATCTATTGTAGAAATATGAACCTTCTAAAACTATAATCTTTCACTTCAGCCTGAAAACTTGTTACTGGCCAGCAAAGCCAAAGGTGCCGCCGTCAAACTTGCCGACTTTGGTCTCGCCATCGAGGTGCAGGGTGAGCAGCAGGCGTGGTTCGGATTCGCCGGCACGCCCGGTTACCTTTCGCCGGAGGTGCTCAAGAAGGAACCATACGGCAAGCCGGTCGACATCTGGGCGTGTGGTGTCATTCTCTACATCCTCCTCGTGGGTTACCCACCGTTCTGGGATGAGGACCAACATAGGTTATACGCACAGATCAAAGCTGGTGCCTACGACGTACGTTCACCCATTTGAAACTCATCGACCTCATAGACTCAAACATGCTTGATTATTATTCCAGTACCCCAGTCCCGAATGGGACACGGTGACGCCCGAGGCGAAGAACCTTATCAATCAGATGCTCACGGTCAACCCTGGCAAGCGCATCACCGCCGCTGAGGCCCTGAAGCACCCATGGATTTGCGTACGTTTTGATTGCCTTTTATTTGATACCTTTTAACATTTTTTGTCAAACTGAACTTAATGGATATTTATTATGGGCAATTAATAAGGTTCTGTTGACTTTGTTTAGCAACGGGAGCGTGTGGCGTCTGTGGTGCACCGACAGGAGACCGTCGACTGTCTCAAGAAGTTCAATGCGAGGCGCAAGCTCAAGGTAAGTCTGGTTATCTCCTCCTCTTTCTCTTTCTCTAAGACTAAAAGCTAACTCTGATTCGTTTTCTTCAGGGCGCTATTCTTACAACAATGCTGGCAACACGAAACTTCTCCAGTAAGTATTGCTTTAATCTTCTTTACTTAACCAATCAAATACTGCTAAAAACAATATAAATAATTGAGGATATATTGAGAAGGGGAATTTCAATAGCACATGTCTTCACGCGTCAAATTGGCCATCAGTCGTTAAATTCTTTTCGTTCATTGTTCTTTTTTCCACCACCTATCAAATAACGTCATATTATGTCTTCTGTTCATTTTGCCGCGTTCTTATTGTGTAAATAATCATTACTACTATTATCTCTAGACTGTTTTGTTTCTAATACTGCGTAATATGATTTACACTTATTTGTTAGTACTTTTTTGCGTAAATATCTATATTGTACCTAGATGTTGTTATTTTTGGTTCCTCTTTCCAATGAACGTACACATAGTGGACTGTCCAGTAAAGTGCGCGACAAATTGCGATTGCACGCTTGCAAACGTGCATTTGCCGGCGGCATTTTCCTGGAACCGCTATGCGCTATACCTATGTGTCCTTGGGAAATTGGATTCCCTTTGGTACGGTTTGCGGGGACCGAATCTTTTTGTTTCTGTGGCGTTTCTGTTATGAGACGGGCTCGGGGAATTAGACATTTTCGCGAGAGTGGAACAAGGGCGGTTTACCATGGCATTATTAATCAAAACACGGGCGCCGGACCGGGCGTACAGTTGAAGTGCTCGAGCTGCGGATGCAGTTGTTCATTTTCTTTTCATTTCACGTGCACTTCGAACGACGAGTAGCGCCGCGCCGGAAACAATGGCAACAATGACACACGATCGCGCTTTTATCGTCGAAACGGAGCATAATAGACACGAGGGGAAAAGGCAAAAAGGAGCGAGTCAGTCGCCTTTTGCATACGTTTCCAAAGAATCGGCCTTTGTACAAGAGAAGAGAAAAGAAACTAGTCCTTAACACTACTAGTATAAAAATTCTCGATCTTTTTCTGCGGTGAAATTTTGGGTGTAGTAAAATATTTGTTATTATTTGTACTGAAATTTGAGGTGTATTATAACGACAAACTCCTCTTATACTCCTATTCCACGTCATTATCATATTTAGGCTCGTGAACCAAGGCGAAATTCACACGTTGGTTTTAACCGTTGGGAAGGTTCATCGTCTTGAAAAGCTTGTACGTCTTGTTAAATTACCTAGTCTTGAATGAAACTGGCAACCCTAACTATCTCTTTTTTACAATGGTCAGTTAAGGATAGGCATAGAAGCTCGGAGCCAGAAGGCCTCTAAGGCCTGCTAATAAAATATGGACTCCCATTAGGAATCCGTTTTGGAGACATTTTGCTACGTGGGTAGTCCACATTATTCATTAGACTGAAGATGTGAAAGTGGTGTCCCAGATGTGGATCTTCCTTATTAAGCTAATTCTGATCATTTTAATAAAAGACAGAGGGGTATCCTCGCACCCACCCTCCTTCCTCTTCCCCAATCAAAAGGGACTTGGTCAAATACTTTCGTTGAGTAACCTGTTCTACCTTAGGATCTAACCAAAATCAATCAAAATCTGACAAAGGGAGGGCCAGGTCGTGCCATCTCCGATTTGAATGAAATTTGGTAGACATGTAGCATAGGTCTAAGAACAATGCCTGTTAAAGCGAGGCGGCATACCATCCAGGCATTATTCTTTAAAAGGAGTTTGAAAATATGATTTCCAATTTGTATGTCTTATTGGTGAGCGCTCGGTAAGCAGCACGGTCTGTAGCATCTCTGCTTGCGAAGCGGAACGTCTGTGGATCGAGGCTAGTTCTTTATACTTTTTTATTCGATTTTTAAATATTTTTAAATTAAAGTAGATGATTTCAATTTACAATTATTATTAATTCGATAGCAGTATTTTCACAATATAATGGATGATACATATCATGAAAGTAACCAAAGCATAACGTTTCGAACATCTAGCGCATCTAATAAATGATGTGTTTATACATTCACTTGGAATTTTCAAATTTTCTATATTGAAACAAATCTCGTTTGCGTTCAACAATAGTTTTGAAAATGAACCATTATTTAACATATCTTAACAGGCATTGTTGTTAGGCTTATTCCACATGTCTACTAAATTTAATTAAAATCTGAGATGACACGACCTGACCCTCCCCTTGTGAGTACTAAAGCAATTTTGCGGACACTGATATGTCTCAAGAAAAGCACCCCATGATTTATGAAAAAAACACCTATTGGCATAACGATCAGAAGAGAACAAATCCAAGTTTTTCCGACACTGTTGCCACCCTTTTTCGCAACGTTGCCATACAAAGCGCCAAATTCAAACATTACAAGTAATCTTACCACATATAACCCAGAATCCTTATTCCTGAGAAATATAAACGCCAAAAGAAACAACCTTTTACTACACCCAATAAAACTAAAAAAACATCGTCTAAAATCGTGGTAAATCGACCAAAGTCGCGCAAAACCACTTATAAATCTCTCTAAACTCGGGAAAGTACGTACCCGCGCTGAACACATTCATTTGACCTTCCTTTTCTTCATTTCTCGATACTCTTCCAACAAACATCCATTTATCATTTTGATGAATATTATACATATTTAGTGAGCATTGAGTAGTTGGTAACTTTGTTTTGTTGGTTGTGGCGGACTTGTTTACGTCACCCTACTACCTCACTTCACTACTTCACCTTGATGCAACTAGAATGTGGTAAGAACACAACAAACGAGGTCTTTTGTTCATTATATTCTTCTAACTCTTCTTCTAATTCGATTCTTCTTGTATAATAACTTAATACAATTTTATTTTTTCGTTTACACAACTTTCCACGAATCGATTCCAGCCGTTACTTATTTAAAGACGTTCGAACAAGTTGGAATTGGAAGTGAAAAAAAATTCGTGGAACGTCAACTCTTTTTTCTTTCTTGTCTTGCCTGACGTGCTCTTGTGCTCATTAATCTGATAACTGTTTGATATCTTAATGTGTGTGATTAATCATGACAGGAATGCTGCATGAAAAACATGAACAATTTGGTTATTATTTATATACATTAAAAAAAATATCGATTAAAAATCAAATTTTTTAAATATCTATTTTTTCAAAATTATGTTTTTTTTCAAACATATCTGTTTTTATCAATGGTTTCAAAATTATATTTTCTTGTACAAAAATACCGAATTTCTCAAAAATATAGATTTTGCTTTCAAAAAAT